>JAFVLL020008227.1:58311-80566 GCA_021397915.2 Tor tambroides
GCGCAGATCAGGCGAGCGAGGAGACGAGTACAAAGAGAGTCGGAGAGGAAACACTTAATCCATCAAGCGCGGCCAGCCCCGGTTCGGCTCCGACTGTTTCCAGCCAAACATCAAGCCCACCCGGAGCCCAGGGGAACCCGACAGCGCTTTCCCCGGTCCTGGCCGTCCCGAACAACCAGGACCAGCATCATTTTCTCCGCTCCAGCGTGCGACCTCCGAGCAAGCGGATACGGAAAGATGCCTCGTCCCCGGCGCTGAACGGTCACGGCGGTGCGAAAGCAAAAGGTGAGTGGCCATCTCGACGTGTGTCCGCTGCCCACCTGTCAGTGCATCCTTCCTCTGCACTTTTATCTCACTTTTGAACGTGTTTTGAGGCATTTGCACGGCAATCTGTGAGTCTTTGGGTTGCTTTTGATTTGACAACGCGGAGAAGCTCTCATGCTTTCTGGAGTGAAAGTGGCTTGACAAACTGCTCACACTGAAGCCTCCTAAATCTCAGCACTGGGATGCTTGGGTTGCTTGTAACTATAGTAAATGACTCAGTAATCATCAGTGCACTGTTTTAAATCAGCATGATCACTGATTATTTATTTATTTCCCATTCATATCACTTGTTTAGCTGTCACCCAGCAGCAGGTGACAAATCACTGTCAGGAGTTTCATTCTGATGCATCTCATCAGAAGATGGTCACTCTGTGTCTGCATTGAATCAGGATCACAAGTCAGGAGTTTAAATGATCTGTTTGCGATCTAAGTGTACACAGGGGTTATAAAGGGAATCGGTGTTTATTTTAAATTTAGACAATAGGCTTGCATGCTGTAATGTATTCTGATGTGCTCTCATTGCATGCTCTCTTGTGTAAGTAAGTGGAGAGAGTTAATGGGTTCTTTGGTTCCCCACGTGTTGTTTTTGGATCAGTGCATTGAGCAGCAGGTCTGGATGCCCTCCGAAGGACTCCACACACTGACACTCTTGCTAACATACACATTAACATTGTTGTTTTTTTTTTAAACAGGCTAATAATCTGTAGGCCTTCCTAACTGAGAACAGAAATGTAATATTTTTCTATTAGGTCTCAGCCTGACATTATGCAATTATTTTCAATATTACATTTTATTAGTTTGATGTGAATATTTGCTTTTTAAAAGAGTGGTGTTTTTATAAATTTCTAATGTTCAACCAAAAATAAATTTAGCTGCCCAAAGTATTATAAATGAATTGTAATTGGTTGCACAGCCATTCAAATTAAGCTTGCTCATTTCAGTGCTCTTTGCTTGATAGCTTTGTGTATGAGTTGTTTTGTGTGTCTGTGTGTTTCCTTTAATGTTTAATCTTGTTTTTTTGGTTGGTGTGGATATGCCTTGGTGAAAGTGATCTACCATAGTATTAATTAAAATAATAGTAAGCAGTGCTCAGTAATCTAAAAAAACTGTATTTTTGCATTAGGAATGTGTCTGGAAAAAAATGTGTGTAAATAGATAAATAGATGCAATTATAAAAGCAATTCCTGAGTATATTCAAGCACAGTAATGCGTAGTTGATGATTTTATAGATGCTTACACACACACACACACACACGCGCGCACACACACGCATATAGATATAAAACACTTGTTGCAATGCTTTTCTCTGCTAGAATTTCTGTGTTCAGAACTGACATACTAACCCTCTTTCTTTTCCTCTCTGTTTCTCAGGTGCAGAAGCAGGTCCCTCTGTGTGTGTGACAGCCGTTGCAGGTTCAGCTGGAAGCTCTGGGGCAGGTGGGACATCCAGATCGGCCCCAAAGGGCCAGGGTCCTGCTGAGAAGGAGGAAGGTGGGAGTCAGAAACGAGTGCGCAGACAGTGGGAGTCTTGGAGCACTGAGGACAAAAATAGTTTCTTTGAAGGACTTTATGAGGTAATTTGTCAGATTTAATGATAATAAAACTCACTGAAAGTTCTTGGTGGCTCTTTGGACTTTTAGTAAATTGCAGGATTTTTTCAATGGTGTTTTGAGAATTACTATATCGTATGGGACAATAAAATTTTCAGAATTACTGAAACAATTCCATTACCAACCTTTCCATCTCTCCCTGACTTGCCAAGGACAGTCTGATATTTAAAAGTCCAAATAGGTTTAATTTATTTACATGTCATCTTATTATTGATTTATTTCTTAAGTTCTAATCTGTCATGCACCTGAAGGGTTTTTGTATTTCACTAAATCATTTGGATAACAGCTATAAATAACTTTTCCTCTGTCATTCTCTCTCCTGTCCTCTCATAGCATGGGAAGGATTTTGAAGCTATTCAGAACAATATTGCGCTTAAATATAAGAAGAAGGGTAAACCGGCAAGTATGGTGAAGAACAAGGAGCAGGTGCGCCATTTCTACTACAGGACCTGGCACAAGATCTCTAAACACATTGATTTCAACAACGGTGAGACTGACAGACGCACAGTTTATACTCTGTATGACATTTACAGGCTACAGTGGAGTCCTTTGTTTGATAGAAGGATATTGTCTTGTGGAAAGCCATCCTCTGTCCTGCTTCTCACCAGATTTCTGTTTCAAATTAATGCCGTTCTTTTGAACTTTATATTCAAAGAATCCTAAAAAAAGTTTTGAACTTGAAAAGTTTGACCTTTACTTTTTTCTTTCACGATAACAGACTTACCAAAAATGTATGTGGTGCTATTCAGAAGTAGTGGTATCTATGTGATCGTTTTATTTACTTTTAACTTTATTAAACTTTACCTTTGAATGGCAAGGTAATGCACACATAGGTAGCAAATATAAGGTGCAAACAAGTACAGATTTAAATAATCTTTTTCAAAACTGAACAATAACTTGTTTGTTTGTTTGTTTGTTTTTTTAAATTATCTATTGACTAACAATTGACAACTGAGCCTTCTTTTTCTTTGCATGAATTCTAGGATGGTTTACCTGCAAATACCTCTTCAAGTTAGCTTTTTTCCACCAATTTTCATAGCGCATGGTTCACATTGAGATTTGTTTCCCATTGGGTCACACATAATTTGTTTGTCCATCACACAACTTACCACAGCAAAGATATACCTGTCATCCAATTTAAATTCAGTCTGTCACCTTCATCTTTGGAGTTTAATTTTCTCGGCTGCCACACTGCCTGGATTTTGTCAGTCAGGGCATTATCAAATCATGAGTGTACCCACACCATGCACATTTGCTTGCATGTTAATGATTATATATTATATGTTATTGTGATTTAGTAGCATACATTAAATGTAATATAAACAGCATTAACCTCTACTGTGACATTCCACAATTTCTTGTAATTTATTGGTTGGTTCAAGGTACGCTACCATTCAGAAGTTTGACGTTTTATACTTGTATTCAGCGAGGATGCATTAAATTGATCAAAAGTGACGTTAAAGACATATGTAATGTTACAAAAGATTTCTATTTCAAATAAATGCTGTTCTTTTGAATTGTCTGTTCATCAAAGAATCTTGAAATGTATTGTGGTTTTCACTAAAATCAGTTACATGATAC
Organism: Tor tambroides; assembly: GCA_021397915.2. Taxonomy (NCBI): domain Eukaryota; kingdom Metazoa; phylum Chordata; class Actinopteri; order Cypriniformes; family Cyprinidae; genus Tor; species Tor tambroides. Next base: position 61,827 of record JAFVLL020008227.1, read on the forward strand.
ATGATAAATGCTCAATGTCTTCATGTTCTTATTCCTCCTTTTTCTGTTGCTTCCTTTGTCCACTTTCAGTGTATTCACGTGTGCTGAAAAAGTCCTCTCAGGAGCTCTATGGCCTGATCTGTTACGCTGAACTCAGGAAGAAGGTTGGAGGCTGTAAGTATATCAGGCAATTGGTCTTCTTGATCAAGGGGGACATTTTAAGTGTTTGCAGATGAGGACATTTTGAATGTAACATTCCTCGGTGTCTTCCTGTTTCTTCTAGTGATGGATGACAAAAATGTGGCCAAATTGAATGAGCTTATCCAACAGGGGTAAGTGTGTCTATGTATGTTTGTTTGAGAGAAAGAGAAATGTTAATAATGCACAGCACTTATTATTTAGGTCATGTCGAATGGGATCAGCTACTGTACATCTCTGTAGGTTGTGATCATATTGAAGTACATCTATAATTTTGTGTGTATGTTGTTTCAGGGCCACCACAGTGCGTTCCAAAGGCAGAAATCTGAGGATCAAAGCTCCCATGTGCCGTGCGCTGAAGAAACTCTGCGACCCAGATGGTGTGTGTGAGAGAGAAACAGAGAGATTGCTTTATAGACTCTTAAAAGATTGATTTTGTTAGCAAGTTAAACAGACTGAATAGAGTAAGAAGAGAACGCTGACAAAATGGAGCACTATTGGTATTTAGGTGGACCATGGCGGTGGATGAGTGCACCATGGCTTCTCTCCAGGGTGTAGGAGGAGTGGTTTTTCATGGTTTCCATGGTTTCAGGCTGTGGGACTGATTGGAAAATGGGCGCTGATGCAGATTTAGGCCACCATCAGGATCATGGAGATGGTGTTGTAGGCTTCATAGTATTTTTTTTTTCTCTTGTTCTCTGTGTCAGGTGTGAGTGATGAGGAGGATCAGAAGCCTGTGCGTTTACCCTTGAAGGTGGCTGTCGAACTTCAACCCCGGAGCAACCACTCCTGGGCTCGGGTTCAGAGTCTAGCCCATAATCCTCGGCTCAGGTGAGCTTCACTAATGCGCACGCATGACCTCTCTCGCATACCTCACTGATCCATCTCCTTTACATCATACATTCACATGGCTTATTTGTTTCATTGCTCGTTGCAAAATGTTGTTATTTTGCAGTCCTTCTGTAATCTGCAAATTGGTTGGATTTTGGAAGTGGGAATATTTTAAGCAGGAATACAAGTTTATATTTTTTATATATGTATTTATATATATTTTGTTTTGGATTGTATATTTATTTAAGTTTAGTTTTCATGCTGTCAATATGATTTTTTTGGTTAGTTTTAGTATTTTCAGTGTTTTATTTTAGTTTTCAGTTTAATTTAGTCTATAAGTATTGGAATACTTTCTTGTTGAATTAAATAGTGATTTTATTTTAGTTTAGTTTGAACCAGGGAAATCTATTTTGATGCATTCTGATTTCATATTGACTTCATATTGAAAGTCAGCATGAGATGAAAATGGAAACTAAATTTGAAATGTATGTTGTTGATGTTATTGTGAATGATTCATCCATACATGTTTTATTTTGTAGCTTTTTTTTTCACCTCACAAATTTCATCAAAATATAACTTGATCTGCCAGATTTTTGACACATGCCAGACTTTTCCAAACATTTTATCTGCTTAAACTCACCACTGCAAGCTTGCGCTCATTTGCTTCCATTTTTCCTTCTCAAAATTCAATTAACAATCAATACATAGAACCAAATCCCTTACATTTTTTTTTTTCTTTTCTGGTAATATGTTACACTCAGATGTACACTGTAAAATCTAATTAGTTAACCTTACTTAAAAAAGCATGCAAACCGATTGCCTTAAAATGAATTAGCTGCTGAATCTAAGAAGTGTTCTTTTACTTTTACTTTTTTTAAGTGAAATATACTAACTGTCCAGTTAACAATAGCACACATGCATGTGCTAACATAACCAACAGAGAGACTCACTGCATCAACAACTGCAGTTAAGGCTTTTTAAATAAAGCAGTCTATAGTCTTAATGTTTATAGTCGCAACCTCGACCCCACCATAGGCTCTACTCTGCACAATGGTAACCTCTCTAAAAATGCAGACATAACAGAAACCCTTTTAAAACCAAACATAACAGAACTTTAAACATTAACAGATCTCCCCCTATATTAATCTTGTGCAAAAACACATAAAATAACAATTAATTTTAAACATTTACTTCTGGAGTCTGCAGCGAAGCATGCTGGCAACTATAAACTAGCTTGACACAATGGTACACTGATAAAAATGATTTTGTGGTGAAGTAAATACTACATAAAAGTAAATGTAATTTCTACATTAAATAATTTAGTTCAGAAAAAAAATTAAAAAATAAAGTAAATTCTAGATTAGTACTCAATTTAAGCTTGTAGAAATTAAAGTGTGAACTTATAAGTATATTTTACTTGGAATTGTTTGTTATGTTTACAAGGATTCTTTAAGTAAATATCAAAGTCATGATCCCGTTGTTCCCATCATGCACTTGGGCATGAATAATTAATAAGGTTAACCTTTATTGCTGTTTTCGAGATGAATTTACACAGTTTTGTGGTTGGTTTTGTTGTTAGGTTTAGTAACTTACTGTTTTGTGACATCTGGAGTTGATTTTCTACTCAAAATGACCCATTCATACTCAAACACTATCCACTGATTGTCAATCAGCTATTGTATCATAAAGCACATGAGGTCTCTGTGTTCATTTGGATGGCAATTCTATTGTGTGGACATATTATCTTAAAAGGATAACAAGCTGTCTACTACTTGCTTACTTGTATGTTTGTAAGTGAATCACATGCTTTAATAGCATGGTTGTTTTCCAGTGCTACATTGAGGCACCTTTGAAGCCATGTCTGAGTGAAATGTACTTAAGGGTTGCAGATTTAACTTAATTATTTTAAGTAAAAATTACTCATCAAACTCTTACTGGCCATGTTAAATTTACTTAATTCCTTTGCTAATTACCTAACTTAGTTAAGTAAATCTTACTTATTGTTTTTTTTTTTCAGTGTACCTTAAATAGAATTTAGTAATATTTACGTAATATTTTAACAAATGTTAAGTCAATTAATACATAGATTTTACTTGATTCTGGAAAGTGTGTTTTACTTAAAATTAAAGCAGTAAATTTTACTAAATTTTAAAAAGTGTTAGTGCAAATTGTTACGAGGATTTTATTAAGTAAATTTTACATGTTAGTTTTTTCAGTGTACTCATAACAATCAATTTGTCTTAACTAGGGTTTTCTGAGTAACCAAGGCATAGTATGCAAATAGTACAGATTACTAGATTTTTACTATTAAAGTCAACCAATTGTTGTACATTTAAGTAAAGTCAACTAATAAGTGTTAGTTACGACATTGTTAGGCTTTACAGTGCATGTCGCCATATAGAAGAAAAGATCTGTCATTTCATTGCGACATTAAAAGTACAAAAAATTTGGTGATGCCCATCACTGTTCTGTGTTTGTAGGATGGTCATCGAGTTGCACCGGAAAGTCTCCACTCTCATTGAATTCCTGAAGCAAAAGTGGGCTGTCCAGGATCAACGAATCGTATCCTTGCATTCAGATCTCAGCATGCACAGTCAGGATTTTAATTTCCTTCCTTTTTCCTTCCTCATCTGTTTTATGAGATACATTTGAGATACATTTGGTTGCTTTGTTTGGGAGGAATGTCAAAGATCCCTGTGCTTAAATCATTACCCAAACCTATGTGTTTTATAACAGTAATTCCCCTTAACCTGTTACTTGTAGCGTAAGAGCCTGGCAGAGCGAGAAGCTCTGGACGGCCTGGCCCAGTCTAGCGAGACAGAGGACCTGTTCCTGTTTCCGGCAGAGAACAGCACAGTTACTACTTTGCCAGGTGTGGCTCGTGTTGTGCACTCAAAAGCTTCCTGCACGGTACACTGGCAGGAGAGTGGGCGTGGTAGGACATGTATTAGGGACTTGCCCGCAGCTCACATTTTGGGAATTCAGCCTCCAAGAGGAAAATCAGGCAAGCCTGGTCCGGTGGGAGGAGACTCGAAAAAAAGCGACGGACATCCTGTTGACGGTCCTGATAGCGGCACTTCAACTCCAAGCTTGGAGACCAGTGTAAACCCAAACCTGAGCACTACCTCTCCAGTCAGTCCAACCCTCATACCATCACTCGCCATTGGACCGGAGGGAAGCGCAGTGGGGACTCTGGAGCAGGAGGCAGTGAGTCAGACTCAGACTGATGCTAGTGGGCGGGACAAAGAGACTGTAACTCAGGGAGACCCTGCCCCGATCGAGGGCCGGACTGAGGAGCCAGGAGGGGTTGCATCAGAAAAAGCACCGCCACAATCAGAACCTCAAGGGCGTGGCGAGGAAGTGAGCGGGACTGGACGATCTCCTCAACAAATCCAAAACGAAGGTTGGAGCTCACAGGGCTCTGAGAATGTGACACTGGCAGAAGTCTACCTCATGCTGGGCAAGCCTGGGAAACTACAGCTGGAGTATGCATGGCAGCCTAAACCCCAACCCTCAGCTCTGCCCACCACTCAAAGTGTGCTTCGGTGCCTCCTGAGACTGGTGTCATCAGAGGTCAACCCTAAACCAGTGAGTCTGCTTTATCTCTCTCTCTCTCTCTCTCTTTGATCTGACACTTATGCTCTACAATACCTCAAGGCAACTATAAAAAGGCACAAAACAAGCTTTTGTCAGAAATTGTAAATTAATACTGTGCATATAAACATCATTGATGCATATAAACTAGTGACCACTCCAGGCTGATTAAATTAGTAATGTGTTCATCTGTGGTTCTGTTTGTCTATTTGTTATTTAAATTAAATTAAATTAAAATGTAATTTTAAATGAAAAAGTATAAGTCTATTAAATTCATTCAGCTTTTATTTATTTATTATTATTTAATTACTTTTTTTTTTTTTTTTTTTTTTTTACATTCCTAGACCCCGGAGGTGTGTTCGGTGGGCACTTCACCTTTGAAATCAGGTCAAGAGGAATCATCCGTGACTCCTCCAGGCAGAGCTCCAGCTGGGGCGACCCGCAGTCCTAGCTGGGGTCGACAGCAACATGCAGCACGCTCAAAAATACTTCTGAATAATGCAGTCATCACAGGTACACTTAGTATTTATTTTAAGTTGAAGCGTGTCATTTCTGCACCATTATTTGAAATTGCAGAAATAATGACAGTTTCTCAAACACCCCTATTTGCCTTCTGATGGCAGGTAGTTTCACCCCAAACTCACGGCATTAGTTGATCAGTTGATCTCAGGCTGTTCGCCTTCATCACAGACAAATGTTTTAGGGAAATTAGTCTACAAATAGTTTACTTACAGTTGCATATTAAACTGAGATAAAAGAATGTATTTAAATATTGAAACACCAGAACTGAGTGAAGTTTATTGCAACAGATAACAGCTAAAAAAGCCTGGAGTTTCACCGCTTCTAGAATCAGAAACATCATGTTGGCTCAATATTGTGACAAAATTGCAGTGTTGCTGCTCTGTATCAATTTGACCAGCTGGAATTTAAATAGATGTGTTCTCAACAGGTGGGAGAAACCTGCCGCGTTCTCTGCTGGCCTCCGGAGGTGACAGTGAAGGGTTTGCTGTCCCGACGACCCTGCCACCTAACAGCTCCCGCCAGTTGCGGATGTTCTCTCCTAATAAGGAGGCGGAGCTAGCCTTTCGCCAGCAGCTGGACTCCATCAGTGTGAGTTATGATAGTGTAATGTATTTCAGGTTGTCAGCTGGCCATATCATATACAGTACAGTACAATTCAAAAGCTAGGGGTTGGTAAGAATGTTTTTTTTTTTGTTTTTTTTGAAAGAAGTCTCATAGATATTATTTATAGAGATATTATTGTTTAAATATAATGTATTACAATTTAATTTGATCAGATATTATTTTTTACAATTTAATCTGTTTTCTATTTTAATATTTAAAAAAAAAAAAGTATTTTATTTCCTGTTTATTCCTGTTAAGAAGTCATTACTCCAGTCTTCAGAAATCATTCTATTATGGTGATTTTGTTATCAAGAAATATTTCTTTCTAATATCAGTTTTGAAAATGTTAAATTGATCACTTTAAGGGCTTTTTTGCTGAATAAAACTTAATTTATTAAAAAAGGTAGTGACCCCAGACTTTTGAACCATACATAAATATGGTACAACAGTACATCCAATCTTGCATGACATCAGAGAAAAATGTACTAATTTCTTCATCAGCAAAAATTTTTCTTCTAATCATGCTCTTTTTGTTTTTTTGTTTTGTTTTTGTCTTTAGTCAGATATATTTTCAAAGCAGCGGAAAATAGGGAGGGGGCGTCCACTAAGGAAACCTCTCGTGGTTCAGGTGGGTGTGGAGGGAAGAAAAACGTGGGGCTTCTTGCCTTTACCTTGTTGCTTTTTTCACATTGAATCTGTTCTTTTGTTGTTTTTGTTCATAGAGCTGTCAAATGAAAAAAAAATTTTTATTTTTTTTCAGAGAACGCTGCTGCCACGAACAACTGGAGATACTTCGCCTCATGTTTGCTCCTTCTCTATTCTCTCCAATTCATCTGCTACAGGTACTAAACACACACAAATGCAAATATTTGGACACTTATGCCACACTTAAATGCATGAATGTTATTATATAACCAAAAATCACACCAAAAGACATTTTATTATAGTGGAACATTCTTTTAACCTCCTGAGACCCAGAAAAATTTTTAGGAAAAAGTTAGTATTTTTTCATGTCATTACATTGTTTAGAGCATAAAAAATGTAAAAAAAAAAAAAAAAAAAAAAAAAAGATTATAAATTCATAAGTTATGCTATCATCAAATCATTCATAAGTTATGCTACGTCCTTGGTTGAGGACATCGGGAGTCAATTTTTAAAAAAAAAAAATAAAAAGACGTGAATGAACATACATAAACAAAAACAATTGATTTTTTGAAATCACCAATACATTTTTAGTTTTCAGGATTTTTATTTTTACCATACTTTGTATAAAGATGAGTCTCAACTATGTTATAACAGAATGATTTGATATACCATTTTTCTTTCTGCAAAATGTGTGTAAAATGGCCATAAAGGGTTTTCTTATTATATACAGTGTATCTATAAACTAAATCTAATTTGCATATTAATGTGTTTTTTGGGCAAAATGTAATGAAAAAAGAAGTGTAATAATGGGAGTAATAATTGACAAGATTTTCATAGTAATATATAATATTTCATAGGAATATTGAAATATAATTTCTTTCCCTTTTCATTTGTTGTGTCTCCCAAAATGCGTTATAAACAACATGCTTTTAGTCCCGGTGGATATGAGGACATGTATGAAATCAACATCCTGTTTCGTAACAGAAAGTCATATTTTGATTTGAAACCCCATAACATTTTCCTGAGATGTTGATTTATGACAAAAATTTGTCAGATTTAAATAATTACAAAACATTATCATATTTCCATAAGAGTGTCACTAAATTAATATTAGACATTTTTGAAGACCAGAGAGAGGGAGTGGTCATGGTGAAACATCCAAACATTTTAGTATCTCTGAAATGTGCTCTGTACAAGACATCCAGACTTAAAACTGTGGCATGTATAGTCTCAGAGAAATTCACTAAAATATAAAGTCCTCATATGAGGATGCAGGGTCTCAGGAGGTTAAAGCAAAACATTTCACAAAAAGATAGCCTAACTTGGCACCAGTTACTTAAAAGTAGTCTCAAAAAATGTCTCAAACAAATGTCTTGCGATCAAGCAGTATAATTCTTTAATTGTCCGAATATGTTCAGGACCACTGTAACTGTCTGTCTGATTTCAATGCAGTCATTTCTCTTTAAATATTTTCTTTGTCAGGAACTGGTTCATTTCGCCCAATACAAACTCGTCTCGGCCCATCGAACCGCCAACTTTCCTCAAAAGCTTCGTCCACTGCAGCCAGTTCTGCACCCGCTACTCAGCTGTCCAGTAAGAATCAAATCAAAGCTTAATGATAAAAGATGTATTGATCCACTGAACATTTGAAACCAACTGCTACACACTCTTGAATGTCTCTTGAATTTATTTCAGGTGCAATTGACCTGGCTGCAAAATCTGCAGGTATTATCCCTGGTAGCCCCTGTCGGGAAGTGGAGGCCCCTAGTATAGATAAGGCCATTGTGGAGTCTGAGGAGGCCATGGATTCGGCACCTGAGCTAGAGCCAGATCTACTTGATCAGGAGCCTTCTGAGGTAAGAACTAATTCCCTTCCTAGATCCTCTTTCACTTTTGGGTGTACAATTAATTAATCATATCTTGGTCTGTTTGTTCTCATTTTACTCTCTTTATCTGCAGGAATCCCTGCAGAACGGTGTCTCTCCACCATCTCCGGGGGGCGGGGACTCCCTCTTGGCTCCTCCCAGTGTTGCTTCCCTATTGGATATCTCTCTACCGGGCCCCCCAGAGGAGTCTCTACCTTCTGGAGAGCCACAAACTCAAATCAGCGACTCTATTATTGAGCTCGCCATCAACTCGCACTATGGTATGACCCGCCGGATTGAACCTGAGTATTAGAGGATCTCGGTGGCATTGTTTTGTTTTAGTTATATCTACTTGCTCACTTTCGGCCTCTCTATCTCTTTCTCAGGTGATGGATCATTGCTCTCACCTCCTAAACTCAATGGGAGTGATAGGTCCAAGCTCCTTCCCTCTTCATGTGACAGCTGGATGCCGTCCCCCACTCATGACCCTCAGTGGTACCCCAGTGACTCTACTGATTCAAGTCTCGGCTGCCTGCTCTGTAAGTATCAAACAATCTCAATTCTCTCTTAGCAACCGTTGTTCAGTAACACAACAGGAAACAAAATGATGGTGTAATAAGTTCGTAACTGATTTTGAGTTTGTAAATAATTTATTGAGCTTTCTTTAACTTTATATATATATATATATATACACTAACATTCCAAAATTTTGTCAGTAGTAGTGAGGATACATTAAATTGATCAGAAGTGACAGTTAAGACATTTATAATGATACAAAAGATTTATATTTCAAATAGATGCTGTGCTTTTGAACTTTCTATTCATCAAAGAATCCTGAAACAATGTATCAGGTTTTCTACAAAAACATTTTGTTTTAACATTGATATTAATAAGAAATGTTTCTCGAGAGTGCCAAATGAGCATATTAGAATGTTGTTGGGATGGAGTAATGGCTGCTGAAATTTCAGCCTTGCATCACAGGAGTAAATTACATTTTAAAATATATTAGTTTTGAAGACATGTTTTTTTTTATTTACATTTACATTTAGTCATTTAACAGACGCTTTTATCCGAAGCGACTTACAAATGAGGACAATAGAAGCAATCAAAACCAACAAAAGAGCAATAATATGTAAGTGCTGTGACAAGTCTCGGGTTAGTCTAACGCAGTACACATAGCAAGGTTTTTTTTAAATAATAAATAAAAAGAAAACAAGTAGATGGAATATAAAAAGAATACAGAATACTAGTGTTAGAGGGTCAGTTTTTTTAAAAATAAATAAAAAGAAAAGTAGATTGAATAGAAATAGAATAGAGAGTGCAATTGTTAGAGGGGCACGTTTTTTTAAATAAATAAAAAGAAAACAAGTAGATGGAATAGAAAAAGAATACAGAATACTAGTGTTAGAGGGTCAGTTTTTTTAAAAATAAATAAAAAGAAAAGTAGATTGAATAGAAATAGAATAGAGAGTGCAAGTGTTAGAGGGGCACGTTTTTTTTTTTTTAATAAATAAAAAAAAAAGTAGATGAAATGGAAATAGAATAGAGAGTGCAAGGGGCACGTTTTTCTTAATAAATAAAAAAAAAAAAAGTAGATGAAATAGAATAGAGAGTGCAAGTTTTAGAGGGTCAAGTGTAGATGGAAGAGATGTGTGTTTAGCCATTTCTTGAAGATGTCTAAGGACTCAGCTGCTCTGAATATTACCGTTTTACAGTATTTGAGTATTTGCATTGATTAAATAAATGCAGCCTTGGTGAGCAAAATAAACATCTTTCAAAAAAAATCAGATAGATAGATAGATAGATGAATCATTGATTTGTTGATATTGAATTAAGGTTAGCTATGACAACCCTAGTTTAATTTCATCATTTTATCTGTTGCCTAAGGTAGCTACACAGTATTGATAGTGAAGTACAAGAGGCTGGCTTCAGACTGAATCCAAAATGTCCACAGTTACCTGTCTGTGTTTGTAATGCAAACCTCCATCAGTCTCAGCACTATTGACAAACACATCCTTGTTTTCCTGATTTGCAGCAAGTCTGGCATCTCCTGATAAGACAAGAAGGACAGCCCTGCCCCCTTCGAGTAACACAGCCTTACTTGGACCCAGTTTACTGGACAGCAACTCCCACGATTGTTTTCAGTCCCGCGGCCTGCCGGATGTAGCCGAGGTGAGAGGAAACACAAACTCCTGGTAGCCTAATGTCATTTGATACGGTGCATTATCACCAGGTGCTCCTGTATTTGTTTTTTTGCATTGAAGATAAACAGGAAGGGAGGGTGTTTCAAATGGTGCATGCAAATTAAATCAGACATCCATCCTCAGCTTTGAAAGTGTTACACATGTATTGTTGTTGTCATTTGGACACCTGCTCATAGGCTGTTTTCTCACTACAGGTGGATACCCAGCTGGCCTGTATGATGAGCGAGAGCAGTGTCGACTACATCGCCCGCTTCAATGACCTCGCACAGGAGCTCTCTGTCACAGAACCGACCCTCCCGCCTCCTCCAGAGGACTGATGCAGGGGGTGGAGTCTGTCACTGTTCCGCCCTTTTTCGTATTGGACAGAAGAATGTTAACCGGAGTGCAGTTCAGCTGTAGGAAGTGCAATAGACTGGCAGGGTCCACAACAGCCTTTGGGCTCTAATGTGTGTGTGAGAGCGTTCGTATATGTGTGTGTTGATTATTCTGTGGCTCTTGTCTTATGAGCCACACACCCAAGACACTTAAACAACAAAAACAAAAAAAACTCCAGTTTACAGCGCAACCTCATGTACAGAGAAAATAAGGCCTGCCATATCTGAACAAATACCGTCTTCTCATCTGTATATCTGTCTCTGTCTTTGTCTCACTTTTTTGTGCGTGCATGTGCATGCATCTGTAAGTGGAGCAGCGGATTGTATGCATTTCGTCTTTGTGATTTCTTTCTATTGTACACAGCGCATTTGTGCAAAACCCTCTAAAGCCATAGGAGTGCGTCTGCGCACACCCTCCGTTTCTGAGACCTCAGATTCTGATTGGTTTATTTTTATCTGAATGTTTTAAGTTGGTGAAAGCCACACTACTGAAAGGGACAAGGGCTTTTTTTGTGAGATTATTATAAGGACTGAATATCTAACACACTAAACAAAATGACTGATAACACAAATGCAGTGTAGTTGCATCAGAAGTGAGATTGAACATATTATGCTATTTTTCCCACAACACTAGGATTTTTGTTTCCTGCCGAATGAATATGAAGCCAATAATTTGTAGATTCTAAAACTGAGTTTTCGTGTGTGAGACTTTGTGTGCGAGTGTGAGTGAGTGTGTACATAAATGTGAGTGTTTGCACAGATGTAAATAGACAATAACAGACCCCAGTATTTACTGCTTTTGTAACATATTGTAAATTATTGTCATTTGGATTTATTTATTGACAACTCACTGAGACAGTGTTTTTTGTTTAACATGCCACATGCAGGCATTTAGGAGCTCCTCTCCACTGTTTTAAAGAGTTCTGTGTTGTTAAAAGGGGATTTTAATCCCAATGTGTATAAATAGAGCTACAACAAACCCTTTTGTGTCTGTCAGTGTTATTTTACTATCATTGAAATACTTTGTTTTTATTAATATTATTTAAATATTTTTAAATATTTACATAGTTAAACTAAATGAAAAGGAGAAATGTTGCCTTTGCATTTATTTGAAATTAGTTGTTTTATGATAAATATATATTTATTTTTATTTTAAAATGTGTATTTCAGGTAACTATATACACACACACACACATATCTGTGCATTTATTTTTTTTATTCCAAATAGTTGCAAAAGCAACATTTCTCCTTTTCATTTAGTTTATGTACTGAAAAAAAAAAAAAAAATATATATATATATATATATATATATATATAGTTTTTGTAAACTTGTAAGAACATTGGTGCCTGTATCTTATTTTGTCCTTTATCATATCCATTGTTGTGATGTGTTTGCTTGCTGGATTCTGTAGAGGGCGTGATAGCTTCGCCCCCTCGGAATTTTATTGGACAACCGAAATCACGTGATGGTGTTGAGTTCCGGATTCTCCATACAATCATATGGGTCTTAGTTTACGGTAGGTAATGTGATATTATTCCTGCCAGTGTACTTTATGTTTGCAAAACAGTACATGCAGATACAGCGGTCTTAGAGATACTAATTATTAGAGATATTAAGGTTGTTTTGTGAAAATAAGCTCGGTTGCATAGTGCACTGAAACGTTTATACGTGACTTAATATTCAATATAGTTGCTGTGGATTAAGTAGTGTACTAGACATGGCAACGTGTATTTCGAACAGACGATAAATCAATCAAAAAAATGTCTCGGAGACACTTGACCACTGATGCCCTTGACAGAAGTGTGTTTTCAGTATTTGCATAATATTATAGTATTAAGTAAAATTTTGAATTAGCTTTTGTTGTTATTATTTCAGCTTTCATTTAATTTAAAAATTTCAGTAATTTTATGTTTGTCATTTTATTTTTAAAAACACTTAAATATTTTCATTTCGGTTTTTGTCATTTTCATTGCATTTTTATTTCAGCTTTATTTCAATTAAATCTATTAAATTTATTTCAATTAAAAAGATTTAAAAAAAAAAAAAAAAAAACCTTTCTATTCGACTTTAATGTGTAACGTAATAGTATTTTATGTTCTTAACTGGTCACCTTTTTTAAGTTTTCTGCTTTTGAATATTTGTCTTTACTAGTTTATTTTAAAAAGGTCCATGATGGAGAAATCATTTTTAAAATGCACATATTTTATGCTTTCTCGCAATGTGAGGTCAAAACGTGAGATATAAAAGAGTTATACCTTTGCATATAGGTTATATATCATTATATCATATGCAATAAAACAATTTCATATTTTTCTTTAAAATATTATCTACAATTTACAGTTCTGTCTCCTATGTAAACAGCATGTAAAACATACCTACACTGAAGTTCAGTGGTGTTTTCACAGAATGCTGCCATGTTACATTCTAGGCTGAGTTTTAATAATGTATGCGTATCTCTGCATGTGTGTACAGACACATGGAGCGTGTGTTAGGTTTAGACGTTGGGCCACTGGCAGCTGGGACAGTCGGACTGCTGATTTTGCTGAAAGTGATCCAGAGATTGAGACACAAGCAGAAAGTACAGGATAAAGTGGTGGTGATCACTGGAGCCAGTTCAGGCCTGGGCAAAGGTTACATGAACATAAACTCACTTATAATGCTGATCATAATGTCTTATCAATGGCATTTGACTCTAGATATTACATCACTGTTTGTTTTAATGTTCTCAATCTGTCTTTTGTGCCTCAGAGTGTGCGCGGGTCTTCCATGCGGCGGGGGCCCGACTGATCCTGTGCGGACGGGACCAGAAGAGACTGCAGGAGGTCGTGGAGGAGCTGGGAAATAAGAACAGTGGAAAGATACAGGTGAAAACATGCGGTCAAATCTCTTACTCGCCTGTTCAGATTGTTCAGATTAAGCCTAATTTAATCTTTAAAGCCTTCATTTATGAGAACGATATGGTGTTATTTACACTTGGCAAATACATGCAAACATACTTACATCCAGTCTCTTAACTAAGTTTATTTATTACTTTCTTTTTCAGACTTACACTCCCTGCACTGTCACCTTTGACCTCTCCAACACATCTCTGGTTTCCAGCGCCGCCGAGGAGATTTTGAAGTGCCACGGTCATGTCGATGTCCTCATCAACAATGCAGGCATTAGTTACCGTGGCAACATCCTGGACACGCATGTATCAGTTCAGCGAGATGTCATGGAGACTAACTACTTTGGTCCTGTTGCTCTTACACAAGGTTAGTGGCGAAAGAGATCAGTGGAATGATCATATATCTGCTTATGTGTACAGACACACACACACTACCGTTCGAAGATTTAACTTAACAAGGCTGCATTTATTTGATCAAAATACAGATACAGTTAAAACAGTAACATTTTAAAATATTATTACAATTTTTCTATTGTAATATATTTTAAAATTGAATTTATTCCTGAATTTTCAGCATCATTACAACAGTCTTCAGTGTCACACGGTCTTTATTCTAATATGCTGATTTGGTGCTTAACAAATGTTTCTTCTTATTATCAATGTTGAAAACATTTTTGTTGCTTAATATTTTTGTGGAAACCATGATACTTTTTTTCAGGATACTACAATTGATAGAAAGTTAAAAACCAGTATTTGAAAAAGAAATATTTTGCAACATTATGTATTTACTGTCACTTTTGCTCAATTTCATGTGTCATTGCTGAATATTAATTTCTTTAAAAAAAAACTTTTGAACCATAGTGTATGTATATTAATGTAAAAATCAAATTAAATGTGAAAAAATACAAAATCATTGGCCTGTATAATGTAAACTATATAAATTTAGTATACATCACATTATACATGAAATATCAATATGTATATATGAAGTATAGGCTATACATAATCTAAATTTAGTATATATCACATTATACATTTTTAACTGAAAATTGAGTGTTTAATCTTGACATTTTGCATTATTGACACACTGTTTTCCTATTTGATACTGTAAAGTTGCTTTGACACAATCTGTATTGTTAAAAGCGCTATATAAATAAAGGTGACTTGACATGAAATATAGATTTTGATTATAATAAAAAAAAATTTCTTCCATCCAGCCATTCTGCCTTCGATGGTAGATAGACGCAGTGGACATATTGTTGTCATCAGCAGCGTGCAGGGAAAGATCTCCATACCGTACAGATCTGCATGTGAGTATACATTCACAAAAGAAGCTACTCAAATGAGGGAATTCAAAGATTTTTCTTCATAAATAAAACCAGTATTACATGTGATCCTGTACCTTGCTTGCATATCTGAAATGTTTTCTGTCAGATTCTGCATCTAAGCACGCAACGCAGGCCTACTTTGACTGTTTGAGGGCAGAGGTGGACAGGTTCGGCCTGCAGGTGTCAGTCATCAGCCCTGGTTACATCAGAACAAACCTGTCCATCAATGCAGTCACGGGGGACGGCTCGAAATATGGAGGTGAGAGCATGTTGTTCTTGTCAACTAATCTTTGAATGCGAGTTATGAAATATGAGTATCATAAATGCACTTGTTTTCATATTCAGTCATTTGTTTCTTACTGTTTTTTGTTCTTTTGGATCTGAAGTAATGGACAAAACCACAGCAAAGGGGTCGGATCCAGTGGACGTGGCACGAGCTGTTCTGAAAGCTGTCTGTCACAAACAGAAAGACGTGGTATTGGCTGGGCTGCTGCCTACTGCAGCCATCTATCTGCGTACACTGTGGCCCGCTCTCTACTTCAGATTGATGGCTTCACGTGCCATAAAAGAACAGAGAGTGAAGGAGGAATAAGAGAAAACAGTATCTTTGCATCTTTCTTCTGAAGATTTCATAGTCTAATGTTTATGTCTAAAGGTAAATACTCATGGAATGCATGTAATAAATATTTAAAAATGGATTCAGTTGCTCGAATCATCCCTGGTCTTTGAAAAACACAACAGCAAGTTGACCTGTCCTTAGATAAACAGAACAAATTTATCATACAAGAACCAGATTACATCAATTTAAATCAAGTTTCTGCTGGTCTTAAACCGTTTTAATTTTCCCTTACATAAATGAAGGCCTTGAAAGCACAAAGTTGTAAATTCGTGGCATTAAATGTTACATGCATTGGAAAAAATGAATATCTTTTTCGGTATTGTCTTGTTTTTCAATACAAATATCTAAACATCCTTAATTCAAGATACATTTACTTGAGATGCAAAATGAAGATATGAAGTCTTGCTTTTTAATAAAATGACCAAAATCTTTAAAAAAAAATGTCCAAACTGGTTTTCCCTTTGAATTAAGTTGACTTGACTAAACAGGTTTTTGTTCTTTTTTAAACATTAATTCAGTTCATTTTGATGTCTCTGAGAATAAGACTTCTTATGTCATTTTTGAATCTATCTTGATTTTTGTGTGTAAAATTAATTAGTAATGGAGATTAGTTGGAAAATATATTTTTAAACTTTGAAGTGCTACCAATACAATTCACCCAATGAGAAATCATTGTGTTGTACTTAGACATTTACATTTAGAGAACATACTGACATAGTGTTCCCTTCAGTTTACTCCTTAATTTTATTTTAGTTGGTCTTAAAAGAGTTGTAAATAAGTCTTAAATTTACCTTCAAAAAACTTGCAGAAACCCCATTATATTGTCCTGTAGTAAGTGATGTGTTACTTTGATTACTTATTAACCTTAATTTATTATTAACTGACATTTCAGCTCCATGCACCCTGTTAGACTTGGCACATTTTCGTGTCACCTTTTGCCTACAGTTATAAATCAAATCATTTCTCTTTGTAGTTCCCTTTTGGTTATCACTGATTATCATCATAATGTTCAGGTGGCCCTTATTCTAACAGGAAGTTGAAATAATCTGGACTTTTAATGATTTATGTTTGAATAAAGTTCTTACCTGCCTTCTGCCCCAATTAGATGTTACCTGAAAAATTTCCATTGCAACAAAAAAACAATAAAAACACATGGAGTGTCACTGCAAGGACCTCATAATAATCTGGTTATGACATGCTTATGACTCATGTTTTTTTTTTTGGTAGAGATGCACCAAATATATGCAGCTCTCAATAAGAACCCGGGAAATGAGTGTGGATGATGAAACGGTTGTGTTTCAGAGGAAAAGAAATTTCTAAACAGTGCAATAACTGACAT
Source organism: Tor tambroides (assembly GCA_021397915.2). Classification (NCBI taxonomy): domain Eukaryota; kingdom Metazoa; phylum Chordata; class Actinopteri; order Cypriniformes; family Cyprinidae; genus Tor; species Tor tambroides. The sequence continues at coordinate 78,816 of JAFVLL020008227.1, forward strand.
ATGGAGGGAGATTTTTCGTGAAGAAACTTATCAACGTGCCATGATGTTGGTCCAAATTAAAGCTCTCCATTTGCATCTTCCTTGCAACATTTTAGTACTGAAAAAAAAAAAAACTTGAAAAAAAAATATGGACTTCACAATGACAGCCCAGGTGATTTTTGTCTCCAAATAAGGTTGATGCTGAAAACTTGGCAGGCATTCCTGTCACAGCAATGATATTTAAATGGTGTTCGAACAGTCAGTCTAAACACAACGAAAATTACTGCCTCATTCAGTCTTTCATTTTCACCAGTTCACATACAGCTCCAAACTCCCAGATATAAAAAGGTGTCCATGTGCATGAAAAATGTGGTATTTTGCCTGATTCTTCTTCCACAAGTTTACTTTTAAGATGCCTTAAGATGAATTTCACATTCTCAGTTTTAAGCCATTTCCTTTTAATCCCAGTAAAGCATATGGACACCATTTAGATTTACAATGCCTCAGGACTGAAAAACCCCACTCCAGCTCCCTTAAAACCCTGCTCTAGCTAAATACGATCTGTGACAAGCATATCTGAAACTTTTTTTTTTTTTTTTTTAAATAGAACATATGGACTCACCTTCTGACCTGAGAGCATCACAGACATGAATTACAGAATTTCCTCACATGACCAAGGCATGAACTTTGTGTTTAAGCATTAATCTTAAATCAATTTTTACCTGAAAATAACCTTAATTCATAATTAATCTTGAATTAAGCAATATTTCTTTATGTAGCGTCACTTTTTAGTACTTTGTAAAACATGCGGTTTTGATAAACCTGAACAATGTTTTAAAAGGCCAAAAAATGCATTTTTTCACAAACACTAACCATTCATCTGACATGTCAAAACTACAAGAGGAATTTTCTGACTCTTGAATGTGAAGTGTTGACCAAGAGAACTGTTTGACAAAACATTAATTTTGCAATTCTAGTGAGCAGAAATTACACTTAAATACTTAAAATAGAGACTGACCTTTTTCTCTTTGAATATCCTGTTTCAGATATTATACACTACAATATGGAAATAAAACTTATCAGAAAACTAATTTAAGTTCCATAGGTTGGAATGTGATCATAAAAACATCACAAACAAGTATAAACATTAGTTAACATGGTACCATTAAAATAAAATACCGTTTGAGACTAAAACTTTCAGTGTTGTCTTATGCAAACTGTTAAACAATTTTCATTCAATTATCCTGGTTTATCTGCTAATTCAAGGAATAGTAATAACCAAAAATGAAAAATAAATTAGGTAACAGCATGGGTCTGGAACGCAAGTAAATGATAAAACATTAATATATATATAGGTGACTTATGCATTTCAGGTGAGTTCACATTTTCTGCTTATCTTATATATTTATTGTTCGTAACTTAAGTAGTAGTACTGGATTTATACTAATATACAGTGCCCTCCAAAAGTGTTGGAACAGTAAAGACAAAATTGCTTTCTTGGCTGTGGAGTCAAGACATTTACAAATATGATTAAAAGATGAATATGAGACAAAATTACAGAATGTCACATTTTATTATTGGGTGATTCAACACATACATGTTTTACCAGCTAAGAAGTTCAGCACTTTTAGAGTTTCATCCCTCTATCTGATGTGAGCATAAGTATTGGGACAGTTACCTCACAGGCCTTTCTAAGTGATCAGCTGTGTCCTGTTGCATTAATTCTTCAGATATTAAAAGCAGGGAATGTGTCGTATCAGTTATATCCATTA
>JAFVLL020008228.1:0-2500 GCA_021397915.2 Tor tambroides
GGGCCCAATTTGGACATTTTCACTTAGGGGTATACTCACTTTTGTGGCCAGCGGTTTAGACATTAATGGCTGTGTGTTGAGTTATTTTGAGGGGAGAGCAAATTTACACTGCTATACAAGCTGTACACTCACTACTTTACATTGTAGCAAAGTGTCATTTCTTCAGTGTTGTCACATGAAAAGATATAATAAAATATTTACAAAAACGTAAGGGGTGTACTCACTTCTGTGAAATACTGTAAGTACTGCGTTAAGGGTTTGAATACTTATGCAACACTTATTTCAGATTTTTTTATTCTTCATAAATTTACAAAGTTGAGACAGTTCTGTTTTTGCTTTGCCATTATGGTGTATGGAGTGTAGACTGATGTGGGAAAAAAAAGTAATTTAATGCATTTTAACATAAAGCTGCAACAACAAAACACGAAAAAAATGAATGGGTTTGAATACTTTCCAAGTTAGCTTTATATATATTTATTTATAGATAAATAAAAAATTTTATATATACATTTCGATAATTCATTTTAATTTAAATATTTATGCCTATTTAATATTAAAATATTACATAAAATACATTTAACTAAAATACATTAAACCTCTTCTTATTCTTATTCTTCTTAGTACTATTATTATTATTATTATTATTAATATAGCTTCACATATTTATTTATAAATAAATTAAATGCTTGTATATAAACATTTACATAATTTATTTTAATTTAATATTTAAAATAAATACAGTAAACATTATTATTATTATTATTATTATTATTAACTAGTCTATTTTATATTTAGTATATTTTAAAATTTATTTATATACATTATACTATATCTTTATATATTTATTTATTTATTAATTTCAATGTATATTTCTTTTTTTTTTCTTTTTTTTTATTCTTTGTCAAAAGAAATGACTTACAATACAAATTTTCTAGTATAAACAGCTTTTTTTCCCCTTTAGAATGACCCAGATAGATCCAGATCTTTATAGGCTATTTTTATATGCAGTATTTTTCTAGGCTATATGTCTTTGTCTCTGTTTTGACAACCCAAAGAAGCTGCAAACATCAGAACTGCGTTCTGCCGGTTAGAACACTTAACGTCTGTGTGTTTGAGTCCTGTTCATATCATCCTCCCATCCTGTTCCTCGTTCCCTCTTTCTAAACCGTCTCTGTTATCACTGCCAATACAAAATGGCAGAAAGGCCAAAAACAAAAAGAGTGGCCAAGAAAAGTGTGATGGATCTAGAATCCACTTCCTGTCTGACACTGCAGTGGGCCTGATCCTGGTCCAGAGAGTATTATGGAGCTCTGTGAATGAGCCATCAAGCTTAAAGGACTCTCCGTTTCTGATTTACAGCTATACAAGAGCGATACATCTAAGGAAACTCTGCTTACTCAGCTTATCCTCTGCCAACAGCCGGCCAAGATGTTACATTTAGCACTGTGAGGAAGATCGAGTAGTGTTAATGCCTGAAGGATTTTGGCTGAAAGAGAACAGCAGGAGGGAAGCAGGGCAGAGAAAGCCATAAAGTCTCTAAAAGGATGTTGTGTTAAACAGAATCTATTTTCGTGGCCATCTTATATGCCTGAGTTTGAAAGTGTAACGCCATTACATCTAACAATATAATCTGTAACTTAGAATTCAATGCCACTGGAAATGGCAGAATAAAGATGGTTTTGAAAACAGTTCAACATGGTTATCCTGGAGCTTTTTGCACCATCACTCATAATCATGTTAAGTAAAAAAGGCAATTGTTTTCCATAATGGCTGCCTCAAATCTGATTGGTTGGCTTGTATTAAAACTAGGTTTGTGATGGAGGAGGTTAACGTGCAGTGTCGCAACAGCCTACCTGTATACTGTGTGTTATTTTTGTGTATTTGTGAGTGAGCAATATTTCAGAATTTAGTAATTTAGTCATTGTATCATTTAAGACATCACCTTGAAATTAATTTAGTATTAGCTCTGCTGTGCTTTTTTTTTAATCCATTCATTCATTTACCAGGGTTATAATCATTAATAAAATCAAACCAATAAAAATAAATAAATAAACATAAATAAAAATAAAAAATAAACATCATTACTTTGGAATGAATGAATGAATGAATGCATGAATTTCAGCTAGTTGTTTTTGTTTAAAAAAATAATAACAATTGAAAAAAAAACCTATAAACAATATATAAAAACTAATTAAAAACAATATAAACATACAATATATTAGAAAAATGAACTAATACAAATGACAAAAACACAATGAAATTACAAAAATTTAAAATAAAATTAATACAAAAATAAAATAATACAAAATATTAACAAAAAAGTATGTGTATCTGTGATATTAAAATAACATTCTCCTTCACTTATTGTATTATTGTATTATTGTATTTTGTGTTTTTTTCAAAGATCCTTAGATCCTCAAAGTATAGTATAGCTAAATAAACAAACAAACAATCAATCAATCAATCAATCAATCAATCAATCAATCAATCAGTAAATCAA
>JAFVLL020008228.1:7500-20531 GCA_021397915.2 Tor tambroides
CGGCTCTGCACTTCTCTTGCACTGTAGCCTATGTGGGTACGACTGGAGTGAATCTCAATGTGTTCGCGATGCGTGGGTGTATCTTGCATGCTAAACAGGACTGGGAGCCAAAGCTAGGTTTGCAAAATGAGCCACATTTATAATAGAAGGCTGGTAGTTGTTAGAATGATGTCAGAAGACCTGTAAAAATCTACGTGTATTATTGGAAAGGGTATACAAGGTTTTTAACATACACATTTGTCCAACAAATTTCAAAATATAGATAGATAGATAGATAGATAGATAGATAGATAGATAAAAAAATAATACTGTTTTGTGTCACGGAATGTAGTTTAAAGAGCTTTTTAGAGAGAATATACTTGTTTAGACTTCAAATATGCAGTTTGTTAATAAAGATAATGTCTATTTGAAAATTTGCTTCAACGTTTTCAGAGATGTGAGCTCCAGGGTGTCAGCGCTCAAGAACCCGCCGAGAGCAGCCTTACCTCGGACAGATTTTCCGGACATTTCCTCTGGCTCTGATGTCTCTATAGTGGTTAAACATGAGATATAATTAATTTGGGGTAAATCTTGCTGGCAGTCTTTGGTCTCATTAATCTATTATTTTTTCCAGAGCAAACAGTTTTGGCAGAGGGCAAAATCTGATCACATTATATTTTATGTAACTTCAATGCTGTATATCAGAGTGCTGCCTTTGTACTTTTGACTGAATTGCCTAGCAACTTTTATGATGGCTGTTATTGTTTGTTAAACATTATTATTCAATAAATAATATTTCATATAAATAATAGTAGTATTTAATTATAGTATTTAGTGTTGGGAAATGTGTGTGTTCATGATTATTAGTTACACTGTTCTGCAATTAGATGGCGACAAGAGACTGTTTTTATGAGTGAGTCAGCAGTAAAGACTTAATTATTGAAAGTGACCAAAACAGGGTTGTAAACAAATTGTTTTTACTTTCAACAACACCTTGTAAGAGACAGCCAACAAATGCACTGAGCAGTGCTGTCACTGGAAATCACCTTCAACAGATGAAAGGACAGTACCACAAAGATATCGCTTTCTTCAACGGACATTCAAACTAATGTTTTATTGTGAATATGAGATTGAGCTGAAGAATGAATGCTGAATCAGATGCAGGTAATCATACTCAGTCCATCTCTCTCTCATAATACTCTACATAACAGTGAGGTTTTAATACAGTAATACAATAAGCTTTCAATGAAGCAACTCAAAGTTCCTTAGTTACTAGTTCTAAAGTGACTTTTTGAATTAGTAACGGAGGCTTGGGCTCAGCTGTTAAAACTCTCAAACTGATATTTGAATCTGTGGCAGAAGGAAGTAGTTCTGCACAAAGGATCTATCTATCTATCTATCTAATCAGCAAAATATTTTGAAATTAGTGGAACAAAGACACCCAAGAATTGTATAAGAATTGAATAATTTTAACCCCTTAATAAACATGTTGCTATAAAAGATATGACAGCTAATAAACCTCAAACGAATACACCAAAACAAAACCCTTCTATTCATGCCTGAAAAAAAAAAGTATTGAATATGCCTTCATGAACTAGCACTTGGATTCAAATGGACGTATTCACAGTTCTGCTACAGAAATAGCACAAATGGTTCAAATATAAGGCAGGCTTTGGAACTCCATTCAAATAAAAGGGTTACTTGACCACATCTAACAGACTGAATTAGAAACTGGGGGTGCACTTTCTCTTTGGTTTGCGAGCACAATACAGGTTTGAAGTCTGAAAGAGAGCTTGTGGGAACAATATCCCCGGCCTGGACCTCTAATAACTTCTCCCTCATCATTTGGTCTGCCGAGATACTGCAGAAAATTAGAGATTATATTGCACACAGAATCAGATAAAAACCAAGACATGATGCCACAATATTGCAATGTTTGTTGTCAAAAGAAAATTATTTTAGTAATAAATAGTATCTCAGAGAAGACAGGATGAACTTGATACTGAGATACAAAGCTGATGTTCTTATTTTTGAGAAAGAAACTAATTTATATTTTTCTCTATGTATTGTGAGATCAGGGAAGTTTTACTGTAAATTTATTTATTTATTCATTTACCTGTTAAGTTAGATATTTTGTACATATATTAAGGTCTTGGCAACAAAAAAATAAGCAAGCATTTGTTAGCCATATGGTGGGGCATGTTGTCACAATGAAAAACTTGCGTTTATTGACATTCAAGAGAAATAGCTTTCTGAAATATATAATATTAAAATCTAAAGTTCAAAAAAGGTAATTTTCCATAAATTGATATTTAAATATGCAAATATGTGTTTTAGATTACATAACCAATTCAACGGCAAATATATATATATATATAAAAAATAGAAAAAAATAAATTGTATTATTGTTTTGGCCAACAAATAATTTATGCATTGTTTGGAGTTAAAATATATATCTGCCAATATTATTTTTAACATCTCTGTAACTTGTGACAGCTAGCCCCATTCTCATTTATATGTAAAGACTAAAGTTACCTGAGTCAATTTCAGGTTAACAGAGACAGCTTTTACTCAATTACAACATCAAAAATTAAATTTTTTGATTTAATATTTATCATGAAAATGCCTGCTAATATATATATATATATATATATAATTTATATAATAATTTACTTATTACCTTAACAAGTGCTTTGATTGCAAAACGATTCGAATAAACAGTTTTGCGTCAGCCATCCTGTTAATTTTGTTATGAGCGAAACGGTACAACATGAAAATACCAGATGTTTAATTATCTCACGGGCGTCGTTCAGAGAGACGCCTCGCCCCTGTTAATCATATTGATTACTGCCTTAAAAGGCATCAATCATTAATACGCAGTCATATCTGTCATCACAGAAAAGGATGCCACTTGAACTGGCATCAAAAATGAGAAAGCAGATGTTTAAAATCGAAGCTCATCAAGTAAAGGTGCTTACATAAACCCAACCTGTCCGTCTTCGGACACTAGGTGGCACTGTTGATTCAGGGAAAATTGTTGTCTCTTGCTTTTTTGAAGGGAGAAAAGGAGGAAAACATTGCAGGAGTGTTAATTATTTTGATTTTTATACCGTTTGTTTCTGGGTCACTGATGCATTCTTACGTTTAATGGAACCATCTTTACCCAAATCGGGATAAATCCATCATTACGAGACGGTGCGTGTTTGTGTGTTCGAGTGGGTAGTTGTTTGTGTGAAGTTGTGGTGAGTTATGGTGGCTGGCAGTCTATCTTTGAAATTGGAGATCCCTTAGATCTCCGTTCACAGATGATCATGAGAGGCAGTAAACCGCACCGTGAAATACATCCACGTATCTCCGTGGGGTTCTGTGAGCCATATGCACCGTGAAAATCATTTCTAATACAGCTGGCTCGCACAGTGCTGCTGCTGTCTACCCCGAACATGATGTGCTGCCCAATTAAAATCTGAAATAGTTCTGCTCTTATCTGTAAGAGCGTAGACACGTGCCTCACATGGATCAAGAAACGCGTCTGACAGCTCCGTTAGAAGAAACGCGGCGCGCGGTTTTATTCAACCCTGTTTATAGTGATAAAATTATAGTGATGTCACGCTACAGGCAGCCCCATTTCTCAGAACTTCAGAGAAGCTTTTAGTGATGTATGTGATTCTAATGGACCATTAGGCATTATATAATGTTGGTAAATATGGTGCGCACATATATATATATATATATATACATATATATATATATATATATATATATATATATATATATATATATATATATATATATATAATCAATAATAGAGGGGTTACTAAGATGAAGTGAGTACTATTTGGTTGGTCATGTGATCTCATCATGGTGGCTCCCATGAGGTAGTCCATTCTATGTAAAATAAAACTTTAAGCTATGGTTTTATGAATATGATTTTAAAAATATACTATGCATTATTTTCTGTAAATAATATATCAATGATATATAAAATATTAAGAAGGAAAAAGAGAGTGCACCTTATTATAATGAAGAAAGTGATGTGATACCTATGATTTATAGTAAAGAAATATACATACTTATAGTATATAAGAAATATACATACTTTTAGTCAGTAAATTGATCAAAAATTACAGTAAAAATATTTACACTGTTACAAAAATTTCTATTTCTAATGGTTCCTGGTAATCCTGAAAAAGATCTTTTTTTTTTTTTTTTAATATACTATTGGCAAACTATATTATTGGCAGTTTTGACTGTATTCAGTATGATTTGGTCAGACAAGGTTCTTAAATATTCATCCTCACATGTATAACACGTCTAAAGCCTGAGTGATGCATATACATACATAATATGTGTCTTTACTCTTTACAACAAATGTTGGTTCGAGTCAGTTTTACTTGACAGTGATCAAACTAACAGAGAGTTTTGATTGCATTTATTTTGAATGTTGTACAGTAACTAATTGTACAAAAGAAAAGTTTGTCTTATTCATAAGTCACTTATTATTAAATGCAACATTTTTGCAATTAGTTTGTAAATAATAATGTCATCAAGAGGTAAATCTGTTTCTCAGAATTTATTGCAAACATACAAGCTTATGAGTCAATATACAATCATAATGACTCATGAACATCAACACAGTCATCATACCTTTATGATGCTGTGCCATTACAGGTGATATTTACCATCAAATTCAGAGCCAAATTAAGCCATTAATTAAGTATAGCCATGTCGTTTTTATGTCATCAGCACATAGGTTAATCTGGCAAGCATATAGCGCCATGAGCGTGAGTATGTCAGCTGTTCTGATATGTCATGACACCTTGATGATGCTCAAGGGTGGTTAATGGACCCAACGCTAACTTCCCCTTAATGAAGAAGTGATTTATGTCAGCTCCTATCTGTCAGTCATGGTTTTCCTGTCAGTTAATAAATATAGCATGATACGAAAGGGTTGAACTGTTAAATATACCTTAGGTTATAATATGCATTTATTTTTAAGACACCTTATGAATTAGAGAATACAGAGTCCTTGAGAGAGAAAGTATGTTGCTGAGAGGGTAAGTGAATTAGTGAATCACTGAGAGACTGAATGAATCACTGAGTGAGTGAGTGAGTGAGTGAGTGAATGAGTCAATCTCTCTTTCAACATTTAGCTCATTTTGTTTGCTATATTGGTGTGCTGAAATGCATTATGGGGTTTCATACATTGTATAGAATATAATACTGCCTAAAATATATCTTAGAAACCGACACAATTATGCTGCCTACCTTTTAGAAGAGCCTTTATGTCAGGAACATCTATGATGCCTTACAATGAGTCAGTGAATGAATCAGGGAGTGAATGACTGAGTCAGAATCTCCATGCAAGAGACTCTCTACACAACTGATTCCAATAGAGATTGAGATTAGCACGTTGCCAAGGAACGACTTGATACTCATAAAAATGTGATAAGCATAAAAATGATAAAATGATCTATTATTAGTTGCTTAATGACTTTTCATTGATACTTTTCTGTACTGAATAAAATGTATTTCTCTCAACATTCCTCTCAAACTGTCCACTGCAGTATAAACCCTATCACTCAAAATAAATCACTGGTTTGATTAGTGCAAACTTAAATGAATCAAATTAAAACAAATGAACTTTTATGAGTGTTGAGAGTGTTGAGGTTATAATAACTTTAAAAATTCAAATCCAGATTTTGATTTCCAAAGATTTATTATAAAAAGAGATTATTTTTTTCTCAAAATGCAATAAGTCCATGACACTTTTTTTTTTTTCCAAAATGCAATCCATTGAATCAATATGAAAGTTATTTTTCATATTGAAACTGTTGAAAATACACAACAAAGTAAGTTGATCCGCATACGACAGCCTCTGAACTTGGTTAATACTAATCTTATACACAGGCACTGGACTAAAAATGCATTCAATCAGTCATCGCTCCCAAAATGAATTCAATGGATCATCTTGTCAATGCTATAAATTAATTACAACAATAAAAGAAAAGTTCATCATGAACAAGAACATGAACAACAATATCACATTAGACCAAAGAAATTCCAAAATGACATTTCCCTTACATTCAACTTCCAAAACTGCATTCATCTTTGCCATGTTACATTCATTTAGTTGACTAGTGCTATACGCTGTATTAACAAAAACATTAATGGCATTAATAAAAACACTTACACTGACAAGCTACTCAATATCACGTTCATAATCGAATGTGATTCATGTGCGATTATGAACGCGATATTGCATAGCTTGTCAGTGATCTGCGGCTCTGTGTATTAAATGTCACTCCATCTGAAAGCACATGATGGAGATTTACTACTAATCACAGAACCGGCATTACTGACAAGATGCGCATCACATGCAATTTATCGTGCAGCCCTAATTTTGTTTGTTTGTTTGTTGATCACAAAGTACAAAGTAGATGAGGAAAACTAGGCTGCTGGGTGTATTCAAAGCGCCGCCATTACTGTTTACAATGCGTGGAATGGTGCACTGTGATTGGTTGAGCGGATATATTGCGTTCTGCAGAGAAGGAAGACTGGTGTTTGTCGCGGTTTGGAAAAAAAGGGAAAAAACGTGACAGAATAACACAGCGGATGTTGCATTTTGTGTAAAATAAAAAATAGACTTTTCAATAGACCAGATACAATACTGATTTTGGCGGAAACTTAAAAAAAAAAAAAAAAAAAATGTTTACTGCGTTTTGGAACCAAACTCTTCATATATATATATATATATATATACACACACACACACACATAGTTACATGCATTATATACAATTTTTTTTTTCCCCCTGGAATTCTGTATAATTTATGGTGAAATGCAACAGAAAGATACATTCTTAGAAGTCCATGTATGACACATCACATTATTATTATGCTGGTTATCAGTACAAATTAAAATAAAAAGCAGATTTTGAAGTAGCTTGGTGTATTAACATTATACGAAATATATGGCTGTAAGTTGTAAAATACAGTGACAAATATACCATTCTGTATGAACATGAAACATTATCACCATATTTTTATGGTGAATTTTTAGCAACCACAGCTGCCATTTTTTAAACCACAAATTTAGCAGGATACTTTTGCAGTAAACACAGTGAGTGAGTGAATGAGTGATTCAGTGAGAATTTGAGTGAGGAGGTGAAAATGGGAGAGAGCAAGCAGGAAAACATTTTTCACTAATTGCCTTTGGGCATCCATTGCCTACTGTCAGCTCCCTGTTAAAGCTGGTGAAACATTTAGTTGTAGAGAAAGGAGAGCGAGAGGGAAGAAATAAAACCTAAAAAAATAAATGCAGTCAATCTCATAGACACATAACATGGCAGTGCATCATGCTAGTCATGGCAAACATACGCTCTGCCTGCTGGCAGTCACCTGACAATCTGTGAAGATGGCATGATCGCCTTCACTCTGTCCCATAATACAACAGCCATACGTTTGTTATGCCCCTGGCTATATTCAGTGTCAAACAGCCAATATGGTTGTGCATGTGGGAGAACGCTGTGCCCCCCCCCCCCCCCCCATCTAATAAACCCTTTATCAGAATGTCCCAGACAGGAACAAGCATTTTGTGTCCAGTCAACCTAAATAAAAAGATCCAATATTCCGTTCCCAACGGAGTTATGACTGTAATCCCTTGATCTATCTGTTTTTTATTTTCTCTCTGAATAGCCACGATGATATTAAATTTACGGTTTAACAATGACCATGTGGCTTATTTGAATGCTGAACAGTTATTGCTGTTGAATTTTCTTCAGTTATGAATAATACAGCCATGTATTTTTGCATATGTGCACATAAAAAAAAAATAAAAAATAAAAAAATAAAAAGATTTTTCCAAGATTCAAATGAGCTAAAGCAACACAATTGTATACTGCTACTGTATACATTCTGTCCTAACTTAATTGCATTGTATTCAATCTACTTAAATAGAAGCTTACTTAATCCATTTGTGTTGTTGCATTAACTGAAACTGAGCGATAGATTGTTAGTTCCCAGCATGCATTTAATAGGGCCGGATCAAGAAAATGAACGTTTAAATTAAGTGTTATTGAATGTGTTTTGGAGTAAAGCAAAATACCTGTTAGTGTCAGTTCAGTCATTTTCAGTCATATTTGACATTTAAAGAGTTTCTGTTATGTTGAAGTTTTTGTGGTTATCATTCTGCTGAAGACTAGAGCTTATGTTTAGGTTGTACATGTATTAAAGGTGACATATCATGGAAATCTGACTTTTTTCTGTATTTAAGTGCTATAATCAGGTCCCCTGTGCATATACCAACCCAGAAAATGTCAAAAAGAACAAGCCAGTATTTTTATTTATTTTTTTTGGGAAGCCTTTCTCTGCAACCTTGTGAAAAAACGAGCCGCTCAGATTTCGCTCCCCTTGTAATGTAGAAAGGGGATCTTATTACAATATTAGCGCCCCTTAATCTGCATGTTTCCACCTACGGTGCCGCCACTGTGTTTTCACAAGTGACAACGGTGTGCCAGTTCTAATGCCATGACGAAAGTTCGAGCAAAGCATGCTAACTGTTCTGTCTTTGGCTGCACTGATGAGCACAGAACACTATTTAGAATCCCAGCCTCAGAGGAGACAAGAGAGCAGTGGATTTCTTGATGTATTTTCTGTTCATTATGCTGCTGCCAAACAGATCTAATATAAGCATGCGATTTGTTCCTCAGCTGTTTACCTTCACAGACATAACCGACTGTTTTTGCAACTCATGTTTTTAACAAACTTGTGTGTATTTGACAGTTTAAGCGCAGTAAGACATGAAAGAGAACTTAGTTTAATACTCACACGTCGCGTGACAGACGATTTCTGTGCACGTGCTTCGGATGTGTGCACTCAGAAAACCGTATATATCAGAAGTTTAAACTAATATGGTTTAAAACGCATGATTTCAACATGATAGACAAAATGATAATCGAAACCAAACAGATGTGTTTTAGCAGAGTATCTGAGGAACCGGTTGTAAAGGCACAGCCCTATTCTGGAAAAGGGGGCGGGGAGCAGCAGTGCATTTGCATTTAAAGAGACATGCACGAAAACAACGTGTTTTTGCTGCCACTCAAAATAGACATTTTCAAAATGATATAATAAATAATATGTGGGGTATTTTGGGCTGAAACTTCACAGACACATTCTGGGGACACCTGAGACTTATATTAAATATTGTAAAAAGGAGCATACTAGGTCTCCTTGGAACAGTTTGACCATAAAGTTTAATTTACTTACCCTCAGGCCATTCAGAATGTACAATGAGTTTGAGTCTTCATCTGAAAAATATTGGAAAAATTTAGCATTTTCATGGATCCTCTGCAGTGAATGGGTGCCGTCTGAATGAGAGTCCAAACAGCTGATAAAAACACCACAATAATCCATGAGTAATCCACACCACTCCAGTCCAGTCCAGCAATTAATGTTTTCTGAAGCAAGAAGCTGCACGTTTATAAGAAAGAATTCCATCATTAAGGCGTATTTAACTTCGAAACATTATTTCCATCTAAAATACAAGTCCTCTGTCTATAATACTGCTTTCTCCAGTGAAAAAAGTTGTCTTGCTTGAATCAGGAGAGACATATGTACAGACCAGGCAATGTTTAAGAGCGAAAACAGTCCAGTTCTAAACAAATATGTTGGAGGACTTTGATGTGACAGGACAACAGGAGAAAGCATTATTATGGATTATGGTTTAAAGTTAAAAACGCCTTAATGATGGATTTGCTTCTTACAAACTCACAGCTTTTCACTTCACAAGATGTTAATTGATGGACTGGAGTGGTGTGGATTACTTGTGTGCTTATTGTGATGCTTTTATCCACTGTTTGAGCTCAAATTCCAGAGAATCCATTGTTGAGAAAGTGATGTAATGCTAAATTACTCATCTGGGATGGCCTTGTTTTCAAATTGTCATTTTTGGATTAACTATTCCTTTAAAACACTGACTAATTTCAACTAAAAATATTTAAAATGATGCTAAAGTCATTTTGTTTAACCACTTCCCTTAAAAAAAGGAGCAAAATCAAAAAGCCATTTTTATTTTCAGTGCACTGCGCTCTTTTTCAATTGTTCGTCGAGGCATATAACAGGGTATCTTTCAATGAAAATATACGAACGCCCACACAATGTGCTGGAGAATTTGGCTCCTTCACACTGTACGTGTTATTTTTTTCCGCTATTGCGTCAAATCCGTGAGATTTCTCTTTTCTGGTGTCCATCATGCTGTCTGTTGTGCGACAGCCAGCCGTTTCACATGCTCCACACGCACATGATGTTATTTAACACTGCTTTCCCAGGTAGGCAACAGTTTAGCAACGTCAGCGCAATCCGGTTTAGCTCCCAGCGATCATTCATGCAGGGTTTTTGAGAATGTTCTTTCGAAGAATTAGTCAAATCGCGTTGAAATAACCAGCCGAGAAGCTGTCTCTCCGATTGCCGAAATGGTGAAGCGTAGGCCTGTACATGAGTCACGTGCATAATTAGTTCCCATTACGGGCCGGTGGTGAGCCTTCAGAGGCAGCGTGCGAGGATAAAATGTCAGCTCTTACTCACTTTGGGGTCATGCTTCAAATGCAGACAACCCTCCCCTCCCGCACAGCAGCATTAGAGGAGACAGGTGCCAGGAAAGATCAGGGGGACGTGGTCCAGTGACCAGTCTGTACCTGGAGATCAGGATGACTCAATGTCTGGGCCGGGGCGAAACGAGTCGCTTCATTGCGTATGAGCTCGGGGATTAAGCACAAAAAATAAAAGCAGGAGGCGATGGGGAGAATGTGCATGATTTTAAAAGCAGGCTGGGATGTAAATAAATTGTATTTCATAGAATTAAGGACTGTAGGCGATTATTATGAAAACTCAACACCGCGGCACTCTTATTCTTTCATTTCAAATGAACAAAGACTCAAATCTTGCCTTGTTTGGTCCGTTTATCTGAGTTTACAGGCCAATCAAATTCATGCCTCCAGTTGAAATTTTCAATTCTTAATTATAGATGTTTAACTTGACTCAAGGGTGATCGGAGAGTTTTAAGGGACTCTGAAATCTCTACCTCATGATATAAAAAGATTATAGATAGATATTAATAAATAAAACTATAATAGTATCTCAATAATGCTAAAATAACACTGGTCCAGGTTACTTTTGACCTCAAAATCAAAATTACAAAATATTATTCATGTAGATAGTTTATTTTTGCATGAAATGAAAATGACACATATTTCAGAAAAAAAAAAAGATTGGTTTAATCCCATGTTTTAATCCCTTTAATACATTACAGTTAAAAAAATACTGCCATGCAATGATGATTATGATAATAATAATAATAATAATAATAATAATAAATTAGCATGAATGCCAGCACAACAATTGCTACCATGATTTCTACCATGAATACTTTGCAATTTATTTATTTCTCCTAAATTACAGCATTGAGAATATTTTGTATAAGAATGCTGCAAATAATCTTAATGGTCATAAAAATAGGCTTTTTTTTTTTTAATGCTAAACATTGTTTATTTCTTGATTTTAGAGATGACCCAGACATTTTCTTAGCGGCTTTTTTAACTATTCAAAATGTAATTTAAATGCATTATGTTCCTTATTTTAAATCAAAGATATATTTATATATATATTGACATACATGCATCTGTGTTCATCAAGCTGTTTGCTGTCATGCTGAGCGTAAAAAGCTTTTTGTCCCTTGAGTATTTTACCCAGCACTATTTGTAATTGCAAGCATTAGGCAGGGGGAAATAAATAAATAAAAATAACAACACATCCACATCAGTTACACCAACATTTTTGGGTCTAAGTGGCCCCCACTAGTTCATCCAGACCCCCCTCTGTGTCTTCTATCCCACATCCAATTTTTTACCTCCCACCCACCTGAAAATGTAAGTGAGGTAATCTGCACGTCCTCATTTAGCTTGGCGTTAACTGGAATCAAGTGTGACTGCTGGAGGATGAGGCCAGTGTTGTGGAAAACTCCCAGCAGCCCCTGCTATCCGCTCTGCCAACAGGTAACTCACTAATGGGGCAAGTTTTACCAGACCGCTGGGCTGTGAAGGGCCACGCTCTCCTTGGGGCTAAACCTCCCGACGCACACAAACAGAGGCGGTCGGCACAGAGGGCTGTCTGAATTGATGAGCAGGACAAACAACCAAACAGGACACATTCGCTTGCCCTCCACATGGACAAACAAGAGCGCTGGCTGTGTGCACAAGCACGCCTGCATTAGCAATGCTATAGGGGAAATGTGAAAGTGGTGTGTTCTCTGCTGAAGCGCCCTACATAGACAGCAAAATTCATCTGTTATGGAAAATGTTCTGCTATTACCAGACTGTTTGTTTCCACCAAAATACCAGTTACTTTGTTTGATTGTTCGTGCAGTAAAACTGTCTTATTCGTGTTAGCCACCACTGTATTTTAAAAAAGAAATTTCCAGAACATCCTAGCTACTGCATAGCAACTCCCAGGCAACCAGCCAGAGCACCCATTCTACTGCACAGTAATGCCCAGGCAACCAGTCAGAACATCCTACATAGCTATTGCATAGTAACGCACAGGAAACTAGCCAGAACACCCTAGTTACTGCATAGCAATGCCCAAGCATCCAGCCAGAGCACCATAGCTACTGCACAGTAACGCCCAGGCAACCAGCCAGAGAATCCTACCTAGCTATTGTATAGCAACGCCCAAGCAACCAGCCAGAACACCCTAGCTACTGCACAGCAATGCCCAGGAAACTAGTCAGTACACCCTAACTTGCTACTGCATAGCAACGTGCAGGCAACCAGCCAGAACACCCTACCTAGCTATTGCATAGCAACACGCAGGCAACCAACTAGAACACCCTAATTACTGCATAGCAACATGCAGGCAACCAGCCAGAACACCCTACCTAGCTATTGTATAGCCATGCCCAAGAAACCAGACAGAACACCCTAGTTACTGCATAGCAACGCCCAGACAACCAGCCAGAACACCCTACCTAGCTATTGCATAGCAACACGCAGGCAACCAACT
>JAFVLL020008229.1:0-29130 GCA_021397915.2 Tor tambroides
TTTATGTAATTAATTTTAATATATATAATATATATTATTTTATATTATAGAAAATGAAGACCTTTATATTGCAACCTTCTTTTTATTATAATTAGCAAACTTTCATCTCTAAATTTTCATTACTATAATGGAACAAAAAGTAATTTCCCTTACTGTAATGTAAATAAAACACATTAAGTATTTATGCACCATGGTTAAACTTTTTTCTGAATGTAATTTAGTTTAATTTTAAAATATACAGTATTTAGTGTTATGTTACAGTCATGAGAATCGAAAGTAAATCACCATTGAGAAAAATGGGTATTACAAAAAAAACCTCAAAAGTGTTGCATTACAATAATGAGAATAAAAAAAGTCATAGTTATTTGTCTTTTAACTTTAACAAGTCAGTTATTTTTATGCTTATTTATATATTATTTATTGTAATAAATTTAAATCTATTAAAAAAATTAAAAAGACCTAATTTTACATGCTTCTGTGAGATTCACCTCATTAAACCCTCTGCTAACTACACACACTCAGTTAAGGAAAAAAATAAATAAATAAAACACAAAAGCAAAATGTCCTTCAGACAGAATCCCATCACTGTATGCTGTGAAATACATCACGCAATCTGTGTATGTGTGTGTCTGTCCGCTGGTAAAGCGTGTCCTCACTTCCCCTCCGACACGCTCCCAGCGCCTCATCTCTCCTTTCCTCCCGTCTCTCTCGCCCTCACCGGCTGAATCACAAATGCAGGAAAATATCAAATCATTCTGTCTGTCACGGGGTTGAGAGAGGCCTGAACTCCATTAATAAGGCATGTACATCTCTAAACAGACCAAAACACACACTCCCTCACAAAACACTGACAGCAGAAGACAGAAAGAAAACCAGAGGAAAGAAGAGAAGGTATTAGAACAGGTGTTTGAGAATGAGACGTGTGCGTTTAGACAGAGGCAAAATGTCTGGATTGTTCTTTTCCATGCCAACAAATTGACTCCTGTAAGTAGTTGATATGACTTACTATGTGCACTATATTCCTCTAAAGTCATATGATGCTTTATTTGAGGAACAGACTGAACTTTAAATCATTAATCGCTGCAAATCTTTCCCACCTCATTTACATATTCAAATATGGCGTTGGACCCAGGTTGGATGTAAGTGATGTCAAACAATGTTGGTTCTCACAGGTCTCTTGACTTAATGAAATGTGTTTGAATGTACAAGAGCACAAATGATATTTGAGACCTGCTGCGTGGGTGGAAATGTTCAACAAATAATATGTTTAACATGGGTCTGTTTCTAACACAAAACTATTATTTGACTTCAGAAGACTTGGGGCCAGATTTACTAACAGCTTGCGCCAGCGCAAACCCTCTTTTTGCGTAAAAAGATACTGTCAGGATTTACTTAAGATGCGCAGTGAAAAATTTAAACTGAAAAGGCGTGAGCACAGTCATTTTTTCAGCTGACCTTATTGCATATGCATTTGTATAGTGTCCCTTTCAGATGCAAAATTTATGGGAGGAGAGTATATTTAAGAATCACGCAACATGATTTACTACGGTTTGTGGCAGTTAATTTACTGGTATTTGCACCGTTGTTTAGATTATTTTTATTGCACTCTTGTACTGACTTGCCTTGTTTAGTTAATCTGGCTCTTGGAATAATAAGCATGTGTCATATGGATGGATGTTATGATGCTTTTATGTCATTTTTTAAAATCTTGCCTGCAGCCTTTAGTCACTGTCTGCTTTCATTGTATTGCATTTTTTTGTTTTATCATTGTTTCATTCTTTAATGTATCATTTGTATCGTTTAGTTGTGTCATTGTGCTGTGTTTCACTGTATCATTTTATAGTATCAGTTAGGGCTGGGTAAAAAATATCTATCTCAATTTTAATAGTTTCTCATTTTTACGAAACAATATTGATTCTTAAATCCCAAGAATCGATTAGTCTAGCCTGTTTTCAGTAAATGGATGGAACATTGAAGGGCACCTCCAATATATCGCAATAAGCATTGTGCTTTGGTACTTTTAATATGAAACAATTCTGTCCATTGTATTGCAGTGTTTAAACAATAAATGCCATTTTGACACTGTTTAATGTGGAGTGACAGATCGCTGTAGCGTCTCAGATGCACATGAACTGATCATCTCCTCCACATTAATACCAGTTTCAACACAAAATAAACATGACTAAACATCTGAAGGCAAGTTAAAAGAAAGAGTACAACTTTACAATCCGTATCCTGTCTCATGTAATCACTCAATCAGTGTTTCAGCTGCGCAAAGATACGTCACGTAACGTCACATTTACCTCAGAAAAAACATATTCGGTGACCATAAACGTATTAGTCAGATAGAAAAATAAACTGTAGAGAGGGGCATTTTGCTAAATATATGCACCGTATAATACTATATTCATTATAATTTTTACTGTTCTTCAGTGTTTAATTTTTTTATGACAGCCACCATTTAAATATTTATATTAAAAAAAATGAATTGAAGTAGAAATATTGTAACTTTTATTATAAAAACTTTAATTGAATGTAATTTAAGCAGTTGTATAGCCTAAAAATCAGTCAGTTTTAACCTTCAATATTATAGTAACTTAGTACCAACTGACTCTCATGTATATTTTACAGCATTAGTTAAGAGAATTTTTTTTCTTGAGAAAATTTGGCATGTGTACTTGATATATATCCAAAAATAATCGAAATTGAATTGAATCGAATTGGGAATCGAATCGAATCGCAAGCTTGTGAATGAGAATTGAATCGAATCGTAAAATTAGTGATCAAAAAACCCAGCACTAGTATCAGTGTTATGTTGATTTGTTGTATCATTGTTGTTTCTTTGTTGCATTTTCTGCATCAGTGTCTTGTTGTTTCATTGTTTCTTTTTGTTGTTTCATTGTATTGTTTTGTCTCATTGTTTCATTACAGCAAAACAGTGATACAGTAATCAATCTGTTGTATCAATGTTCCGTTATCATTTTTGTTGTGTCATTGTTCTGTTGATTCATTGTAATGTTTTGTTTCATTGTAGCATTATTTTCATTGTAGCCTGATTTATGATGTCTTTGTTGCATTAATTTTCCTGTTGTTTCATAATATTGTTTTGTTTCACTGTGTTATTGTTTCATTCTATAATATTTTTTCATTGTTTTGTTGTCATTGTTTCACTGTATTATTGTTGTTTCTTTGTAGCAGTTTGTTGCATCGTTCTGTTGTATCAGTGTACCATTGTCGTTTTGTTGTGTCATTACGTTGATTCAATGTAATGTTTTGTTTCATTGTAGCATTATGTTGATTTGTTGTATCATTTTGTTGTATCGTTTTGTTTCTCTGTATTATAGTTTCATTCTATCATATTGTTTCATCGCTTTGTTTCGTTGTGCTATTGTTCCGTTTTATTGGAACGGTTTTATTGTTTCGTTTTGTTGTTTCGTTTCGTTTTGTTGTTTCATTATAGCAAAACAATTATACAACAATCAGTGTTCCGCTGTTTCATTGTATTGCTTTTTTTATTTTGTTGCTTTTTTGTACAGTTTGGCAACTGTAGCAGTTTGTACTGTTTTGTTGTATTATTGTTTCATTGTATTGTTTTGCTGTATCATTGTTTCACTGTATCATACCCATTCATGTCATAATATTGTGGTTTTGTTGGATCAGTGCCTTCTTGTTTTATCATTGTAACATTTTTAGTGAAGAAAAGTGAGACAGGTTTAGCGCAACATGAGGGGAAATAAAAGATGACAGATGTTTCATATTAATGAATGGCTCCTTTAAATAAGAGGTATTTATTTTGTTAACAGCAGTGATCAGAGCTGTAAATCGACCGTGTGTGTGTGTGTATTGATGGCCAGTTGGCATGGCAGCGCTCCAGACGAACAGCAGGTTGGCATCAAACTTCCCCGATGAACACACACACAGACATGTGAAGGTCAGAGGGAGTGATGGAGTGTTTGACCTCTGTTAAACCCACCTGTGTGTTTCAGCTCGCACACACACTAAATGTTAGTTCTGTATGTCTGATGCTTGAAACTGAATTTGCACTGTAATAGATGGCTGAGGAAAGGTGTGTGTTTAATGTTTCCTGATGGTGATGAATGTCTCACGAGTTCTCTAATGATCTCCGCACACGCGCTATTCCTCCTCATCCACCTACTTCCTGCTGGAGAAGCCGCATTACCTGCGTGAGAGGAAGAGATGGCAGAGCGCGAGACAGTGTTTTTTCCTCTTCCTCCATTTGTCAGGAAGTGTTTACACTGAGCTATTGCTCAAAGTCGGCGCTGTGTGTTTGTGTGTGTGTGTGTGTGTGTGTGTGTGTGTTTGTGAGATGATAAAGCGTTTGCCAGAAGGCTGCTGCATTGTTTGCCAGAGTAAAGCTCTCCTCTCCTCCATCAGATTCTCTTGCTTCCTTTCATGCCATCTGACTGAATCTGCTCTGTCTTTCTTTCCTGGAAAGGAAAAGCGAAACAAAAGAACATGAATATAGAAGATGAGAGATTGTGTTTGTGTTTGAGAGAGACGTAAACACAGATCAGAGATCAGATGAGCTGGAGGCTCATAGTAAATGAAGTCTTTCTCTGTCTTTCAGGGCTGGACAGCACTAAAGACCCGTGTATGAAGGTTCACTGCCCTCCTCACAGAGTGTGTGTGAGCCACGACTTCCAGACAGCCATCTGCGCCAATCACAAACCAGCACAGCACAGGTAAGACCCACAGTCGCATGCCAGGTAGGAAGAATCAGCTAGAAAAAAAACATTGATCAAGGCAAATGCTGATTAGTTTACTGAGTGGTTGCTAGGGCAGGGTTTTTCAATCTTTTAGATGCCACAGACCACCATATATGATCATTCACATGCGAAAGACCCCTATGCTAAAATGTGAAAGTCTGCATTTTTTTAATGTAGAAAGACCTAATTTATACTGTAAAAAAATAGTATTATAAATATGTGCAAAATATTATTTGGAAAATATTTAGATTTTAATATGTTACATTAGTACAAATTAAATTAGTACAAAAAGTTAGGTGTATTTGTTTATATTTAAATACATTTTAATTTATTCATTCATTAATTCTTGTAATTGTTTACATTATTTTAATTTAATTATTTATTTAGTTATGTTTTATTTTATTTATATATTCATCCTTATGTGTGGGACCCCATCCTAACATTTAAAAGGCAGAGATATTGTAATGCATTATAAAAAAAAAAAAAATCCTAATATGTGACCCAGGACCACAAAACCAGTCATAAGGGTCAATTTGTCGAAATTGAGATTTATACATGATCTGAAAGCTGAATAAATAAGCTTTCCATTGATGTATGGTTTGTTATGATAGGACAATATTTGGCCGAGATACAACTATTTAAATATCTGTAATCTGAGGGTGCAAAAAAATCAAAATATTGAGAAAATCGCCTTTAAAGTTGTCCAAATTAAGTTCTTAGCAATACATATTACATATCAAAAATTAAGTTTTGATATATTTACAGTAGGAAATTTACAAAATATCTTCATGGAACCTGAACTTTACTTAATGTCCTAATGATTTTTGGCATAAAAGAAAAATGGATAATTTTGACCTATACAATGTATTTTTGGCTATTGCTACAAATATACCCCAGCGACTTAAGACTCGTTTTGTGGTCAAGGGTCACATATGTGTAAAATATTATTTGGAAAATATTTAGTTTCTAATATGTTCCCCTACTCACTCTAGTACTGTAGTGTTAGTATTTTTTATGTAAATAAATGATTATAGTTTTTTGTTTTTTTTCATATAATTATTATTATAAAATCAAATTTTATTTTATTTTATTTTACTTTATTTCGTGCAAGGGACTCAGACAGCCATATATTTATTCATAAAGACCAAATTTATACTGTAAAAAAAAATATTATAAATGTGTAAAATATTACTACAAATATTTAGTTTCTGTTGTATCACTGTATAACAGTGGTTTTCAAACCCTGGGTCGCGACTGAGATGTAAAAAAAATGGGTCACCAGGATGATTTAAGGAAAACTTATGTATGTAACCAAGTTCAAGACTCAGGAAAGAAGCAACTAAATAAACATAAACAACAAAACGAAAGTAACCGGCAGCCGCCTCAGGTCAGAATCAAATGTGTATTTGTGTTTGCGCTCTGTTTTTGCAGCGTTGTACATTGTAGCAAATCAGAGACATATCTGTTGATTTCTATTACGCAATGGCCAATCAGAGGAGTTTTACTGATTCAGAATCCACTCACCGCTCAGAACGCGAGTGTTCTTGTTCAGTCCAGAGTTCTGGAAGCTCACGACGCGAATCCTCTGATTATAATGAATAAAGTGTAGAGGTAAACTGATAAACTGAAATGAGTAACAGCTTTTTAAGGAAGCACACTGTATAATATTCTGTAGTGCACAGTGCTAGGTTTGGTTTTTCTTAGTGATAGTTTTTTTTTTATTATTTAAATAATTTATTAATTTAATATATATTTCATAAATGCATGCATTTTAAAATAATTCAATTAATATTTATTTATTTATTTATTTATTTCAATCATTTTATTTATTGAGTTTCTTCTTCTTTTTTTTTTTCCTCTGATTTTTTTCCTCCCAGACCCCAGTTTGAAAACCCTGTGCTTGGATAATGTTGCATCTATTACCGCCAGTGACTTAACTAGCCAAACCCTAAAATTTTGGAAGCTCTGATTGGTTGAACCTTCAGCAGTTATTCCATAACCATGATTACAAATCATTTCCAGGCACTAGTGTGTGTCCTTGTGTTTAATCGGGCTCTGAGGTATCTCTGCTTCTCCAGACTCACATCAACATTCCGTCGCTGTCTATTGTGAGTCGTCGTCATAGCGACAGCGGAACGTTGAGGGAATGTCATTCCGGGCTCTTGACTCCACCCCCCTCATGTCCGGACAAACAAATATTAATTGTGTAATGGCCATTTGAGCAGGTCCAAGAGTTTACCAAGCTAAATTACTACCGCCCCCTTACATATGCTAACACAAAGCGCATGCTGGCACGTCTGCCTGAGAAATAACAGCACGCTGATCCGATTAGAAAGCCAAGCGCACTGCTAGCGGGTGATAATGCTGCATTGATCAGGCTATCATTAATGACCAGCACATGAGGTGTAGCTGCCGCTTCCGATCATTAATTTACACCTTAAAACACTGCGGTACATAATGCATGAATGTATGGAGCGCTGCTAGATTAAGCACAACAAAATAACATGTTAATAAATCATAAGTAGATCCGCATGGAATCTGCACTTTTTTTTTCACAGCTTTTGCACTAATTATTGGGTAAAATCTGGCAAATGGATCTATATATGCTGTGAAAAGGAGCTGATGTTGCTAGTGTTAAAGCATATGTTCAATAAACAAGCACTACACGTCTAAAACTGCAGTTTTTATGCATGACTTGGCACTTTTCCAAAATTTAGTGCACTACTTAGGCAGAATCCTAACTGAAATGAACCCTCATAAGTGCCTGATTTGTAGCAGTATATGTAACATATGATGCTACTGTAGCTCTGGGTCAAACAAGGTATTATCCAGGAAAACAATAAGCATAATATTGTTGCTTACTTTTGGATACAGCTTTGGATCTGGAACTGTCTAGATAGGCAGCTCACTAGGTTTTAGAACAGAAATTTCAGTTAAATTCAATTAAAGTGTAATTATGAAGAGAGACTCATACTGGTTGTGTAAATACTCATTGCCTCAGTAAGACTGATTTGGGACAAGATTCAACACAGCAGTGAAATTTCCAAATACATTTTTTTCAGATTTAATTATTTTGTGCTCTTGCTCTCTTTCTCGTCATTTTATTTTTTCTGGATTTTTTAATGGCAAAATTAAATTTTAGTAACCAAAAAACATATAATTAGTTAAAATAATGGAACTAATATGATTTAACAACAATTTATTAAAAGTGTTTTTTTATTATTAGGGCCCCATGTAATCAGTTTTTATTTTTTCCAAATTTCTGTTTTATTTATTAAATTTTTCTATTTTATTGACGGTTACTGATGATATTTAAAAGGTTAAATTCAACTGAAGTGTAATTATGAAGATTTATTCTCATGTATGGATAGACTGTATTTCCTTGGTAAGACTGATTTGAGAACAGATTCATAACAGCAGTGTAATTTCCTCAGTGCTGAGCTGATATTACAAGTATACTTCAATATAACGCAGTGAAGTGTGAATTACAGACTCATAATATAATGCACTGTAATGTGCTGTAATATAATCCATTAGACTGTATCCCGCTGTGTTATCCAGCAGTTCAACATATATAGACTGTAAAAGTGGCAGCTCAAGACGAGGACTTCATAGCGACCAGAGACAGATTCTGCTCATTCTCACTCAGTAATGTCTGTGAATGTGGCAGACAGACTGCTTCAGAAGGACTGGCAGTGAGTTGAGCTCATTACGCGGCTGTGATTGGTCACCCGCAGCATTCGGCCCGCCAATATTTTTGTATAATGATGCTAAACTGTAGCTGCTAAATTGACCATTGTCCCCCTCAAATGATTTCCTAAAGAGCTGTGCGAGTTTCCATTCGTGTCACTCCACGCTCTCTTTCCCCTCACGTAATAAAATAATTTCAACTCGAATCAATAATTCATGTCTGCTTTTTTATGTGGTAAGCACTCGTGTAATAAGTGAGGAAATGTGCAGTCATTAGCACAACATAAAGCCTTTCAAGGTTATATAAGAAAACTCAGATTATATATAATGAGCTCCTTCATATATGATAAATAAAATTTGTAATGGGTTAAAGATGACACAAACGTCTAATACAGCTTTGTTTTTGTTTTGTTTTTCTTTTCCCCCCTGTACATTAGAATGTGTCAAAAGTGAATGCGCAATAGAATAAAAATAGAATGTGTCAGAGCAAAAAAATAATGACTATAATAAAATTAAACTATATAATCTTTAATATGACATAGAAGTAGCCACAGATGCGATGCGATACGATCTACCCCTTTTACGACAGTGACACGATTTCGATTCGATTCAACACAATGCGATTCGATGCAATACGATGCGATGAAAAAAAATATGATCGCTTTTATTCCTTTGGTTCAGACAGACAGCAAATCATAAATTAACTTTTGTGTCTTTTGACTTTTAACGCCTCAAGGCCGTTTCATAAACAAGTTTACCAAATAGGCCAGGATTATTTCAGTTAGTCTGACTCACTGTCAAATGATTTGGTTCCATAAAGCAAATTTAACAAAGATCAACCTCAGTCACTGTGGCTACTTATGCTGGAAAGCTAACCTGGTTCAGAGCAGGCAAACTGTCAGGCTAAGCTGAGCTCCTCTAACACTGACCAATAGGAATGCAATGATATTACCACTGACTTGCTCACATACTCTCATAGCCATGCAGCCTTTCTCTCTGGTTTTATAACAGCTGTACCTTTTATAGTTAGAACAGATAGCATTAGAACATTACAATCTAACATTGCTCTTTAAAGCATTAACAATCACTAAACTAAAAGTTAAAATCACTAAATTAAAACTACATTTTAACTGCTATAAGAAACACACATGAACTCATCTGAGCTTAGTAATTAGGACTGCATTATCTTACATTTTATTTACCCATTACAATAGTCCCTTTACATTTACTGCTATGCATATTTGACTCAGAATTACTGCGCTCCTATTTTAGCGTGTAAGCCCACTCCTGACAGCAAAATGGATATATTTGCATCACTTTCTAAGATTTACAGATGAAAAATATACTCGTGACATGTCAGTTATGCACTGAGGAAAACAAAACGTCTCAAATGCATTAAACAGAACAAATTCGCTGTTTGCCATGGTGGATCGATTTGATCCATGCATGATCGACATTAAGGGCTGCTTAAGAATAAGCGTGCACAA
This sequence comes from Tor tambroides, assembly GCA_021397915.2. NCBI lineage: Eukaryota > Metazoa > Chordata > Actinopteri > Cypriniformes > Cyprinidae > Tor > Tor tambroides. Next base: position 9,905 of record JAFVLL020008229.1, read on the forward strand.
ATTAGTTAGATTGTGTGAATTTACATTGTCGTTTATAACCGCTTTAGCCCTGATTGATTTGTTAGGTTATTTCAAGTCAGGTTTTGGACTTTAATCCCCGCTTTTCCTCGGGTCTCCGTAGTGTTGTTGTGATTCGTCATATTCACGCGCAGTGGTGATGAGAGAACGCACTTGAGAAACAGTTTAGAGAGAGAGAAGTCAATCTAACGTTACATATAAAATATTGGTCACAGATTATTGGTCACTTTCTAAACAATAAAAGTGTAGCGCATCCACTAGTAATTATATATAAATAAATCAGTTTTTACCGATGCAAATATGTTAGAAACGATGCATCGCGATATAAATGCCAACTTGTATCCGATGCACACTTTTTAAACCGATGCATCGCATCGTTAACTTTTTTTGCCGATGCACCGAGCGAATCGGGGAATCTTCCCATCCCTAGTCAAAAGTGAATGCGCAATAGAATAAAAATAGAATGTGTCAGAGCAAAAAAATAATGACTATAATAAAATTAAACTATATAATCTTTAATATGATCACTTTTACTTTATATATTTTAATAAGTACATCTCAGAATATGTTGTTTCATTTTTACGTAAATATACAGTGCCCTCCATAAGTATTGGAACATTAAAGACAAAATTGCTCTGTTGGCTGTGGAGTCAAGACATTTGCAAATATGATTAAAAGATGAATATGAGACAAAACTACAGAATGTCACTTATTATTAGTCAGTTTAACACATATACATGTTTTACCAAATAAAAAAGAACAGCACTTTTAGAGTTCATCCCACTCAGAGCATATGTAATGGGGACAGCGAACATAAGGCAGATATAAAAGATAAAAGCTATTATTTAGTTGCAGATCCCTTGCCCACAATCACAGCAGTGAGTCTATGACCCATAGACATCACCAGACTCTTGATCTCATCCTTTGAAATACTTTTCCCAGCCTTTAATGCAGCCATTCCAACTGTTGCTTGTTTTGGGGAGTTTCTGCCTTCACTCTCCTCTTCAGCTGGTGAAATTCATGTTCAATTGGATTTAAATGGGAGATTGCCCAAGTCAATCTAAGACTTTCCATTTCTTTGCCCTGATAAACTCCTTGACTGAACTGGCAGGGTATTTTGGGTCATTGTCCTGATCCAATATGAAGTGCTTCCCAATGAATTGCATTTTCTTGAATATTGGTGGGCAAGATGGTTTTGTACCCTTTCAAATTCATTCTGCTACTGTCATCATACATTGTCATCATTAAAATTGAGAGGGTCTGTTCCAGAGACAGCCATGCATGCCCATGCCATGACACCACCTCCACCATGCTTTACAGATGAGACTGTATACTTGGGATCATTTGCACTTCACTTTTTCTCCACATTTTTGCTTTCCCATCACTCATCTTTTCACATCACTCATCGGTCCATAAACTCAGTTCTAAAACTCTACTGGCTCACCTTTGTGCTTTTTTGCAAACTCTAATCTTGTCTTTCTGTTTTTGGTGCTGGTCAGAGGTTTGCATCTTGCTGTGTAGCATCTGTAATTCTGTGTCAAAGTCTCCTGAGGACAGTAGATTGTCAGAGTATCACCCCAGCTTTCTGGAGGTTGTTGGTGATTTTTACAGACACAGCTTTTATGATTTGTCTGTCATCAACTACTGTTATTTTTCCAGCCGATCAGGTCGTTGTTGGTTGCTGGTGTCGCTGGTGGTTTCCAAACTCTTGATTTCTTCATGCGCTTTGTTTTTGCTAGAGCTCTAACTGACTTCCTCTTTTCTTTTAGCATCTAAATTGCTTGCTTTTTTTCTCAAAGTCAGCTCCCTCATCTTCATCTTGGTTTGTGTGTGTCATCATCGAATGCAGAAGTAATGGATATAACTGATATGACACATTCCCTGCTTTTAATATCTGAATAATTAATGCAACAGGAAACAGCTGATCACTCAGAAAGACCTGTGAGGCAACTGTTCTGATACTTAAGCTCACATCAGATAGAGGGATGAAACTCTAAAAGTGCTGAACTTCTTAGCTGGTAAAACATCTGTGTTGAATCACCCAATAATAAAATGTGACATTCTGTAGTTTTGTCTCATATTCATCTTTTAATCATATTTGTAAATGTCTTGACTCCACAGCTAACAGAGCAATTTTGTCTTTACTGTTCCAGTACTTTTGGAGGGCACTGTATGTCACACTGAGTGACTATGGAACATTATTTCATCCATATTTTGACATTTTATTTTCAGTTATTTAAGTTATTTGAAACATTAAAGTAGAAATTTGACTTTGTTTTCTATGTATATAAAATCACTTTTTTAAATTTAATTTGATGCAAAGACCAAAATGAGAGACAAACGTGATTTTTTTTTTATGTATAATTTAAATGAATTTATCAGTCTTTTGCATGCCAAAGTCAATTTCTGCATATAAATATTACGCCAAATAGAAACAGAAAATCGTGCTATATGCACCTTTATCATAAGATCTTGTTAGCCTACAACATTTAATTAGGCTGTTTTACAAATGGGAATACAACTAATTCATAACAATGTTTTACATTCAAGCTAGGCTACCCGTAAAATTTATAGTGAAAAGTTCTTTAAAAGCATCTGGAATGCAATAAAGTAATTTTTAAAGCTGTTTTTAAAGCATTAAAAAAAAAAAAAGGCTAAATAATTTACATCAGTCAAAACTGTGTTGCAGCAAATCTTTTAAATTTCAGAACAGAATAACATAAAAATCTGAAAATATAAGCAGCTATACAATTATAGGAGAAAGTTTTACATATAGCCTATGCCATTATAATTTGTGTTTTATTTTTAAATTATATAGAATTATAAAATAAAACGCAAATTGTAATCGGGCCTGTTTTAGGCCTTTCCTTATTTTTATATTTTAGACATCCATCAATTATGGAAAAAAATGACTCGCCATCTCCTTACTGGACGTGCCTTTAGAGAGAAATGCATCTTTACGGATTACTGAAAGACTTTCTGTTTTCGATTTGAATTATTTCATTTTAAAGTAGTAATTTAAAGCTTTCTATACATATATATTTATCGTGTCTGTGAGGCAATTCGCTGAGTTTCAGTTCATCATTGTGAAGCGCTCCTGTTCAGGAGAGGGCAGAAAGCACATCCTCTGTTTTCCTATATATTTTATAAAAGCACAACGTTTTGTTGATATTGTGAGTGCACACAAATAAAAGTAAACCCTTTACAGTTCCGAACGATGCATTACTCTTACCTTTATGAGCAAAAATGATGGCGTATTTTAAGTTGTTTCCACTGTTAGAAAAAAATGCAAGTGATGGCACTGGCGCCTCCATGTCCTGCAGAGCGCGTTTCAGCTTCTCTCCGTACAAATGATTGGATATGCATCTAACAGCGCACATTTATATAGGTTAAACATTTAAACTAACATTGTGATATGCTTGAACTGTTTTATATCTATAGATTTTATTTTAGGCAAGTCGTGATGATTTGAGAAGGCTAAATTGATCAAACATATGATCAACTCACTGGAGTGAACCAAAAAAAAAAATTCATTCAATTTACTAATTTTTTGAAGGTAAGTGGTTGCAATCAATGTATTTTAGCTACATTTAAATGAACAAATTTGGTTGACTAATTTTCAACTTTTTTTTATTTAGGCTAAATGTAGCTAAAATAAATTTTTGCAACCACTTACCTTATAAATTTAGTATCATTTTTTTCAGTGTGTCTGCCGCTGGCCGCTTGGTTGTTACTTTAAAAAAAAACTTACATATAACGAACAAATAATGCTCCAAAAGTTTTTCTAAATTATCTTTATAATCCCATTACATTCAAAACTGAACTATTTTAATAGCTGAAACAGTGGTATAAGCAGTTTTGGGAGAAGGGGAAAAAAAGATGGGTCCAGTCAGACTCGGGCTGAGAATTCTGATAAGCTGTCGGACAAGGCCGGGCTAGGCATATTTGAGGCCCGTGCAGGGCTCTAATCCACTTCATCCAACACTGTTTTGTTTTCTGTTGTTTTCATTTGTGAGCATGCTCTTAATAGATGTATTTTACATTTTTGTTGAGTTTAAAACGTGTGACCTCTCACTGATAATTTGGTCCTCTCAAAAAACAAAAAAAAACTGTGCGTACCTTCGGAAGAAATCCTGCAGGCGCCCCTTTACAATAGTAATATATTTCTCATTCAGAAGATGCTGATTTCATATTCATTGCTGTCTTTTTGCATTTTAATATTTACAGACACTAGTCCATATCATGATTTGATGATTTTTTTTTTTATTCACGGAAATTTGCCAAATTCTGTGACATTCAGTCTATACCTGGATTCCACGATGCTGTCCATGTTTTCCACATTACAGAAATCATAGGGCCCAACAAAAGCAAAAAAAAATTATGCCTATATTTCTGACATTCCCCACTAATTTTCTCTCGTTCTCTTTGTAGCATTAAACCCAGGAAAGGAAATCCCCCACATAAGCGTTGGATGGGAGCTGCGAATCATGGGAAATGTAGGCCATGTCCTGTAGTTCACTCCAGCTTGGTGTGCGGCTCTGACGGACACACATACTCCTCAAAGGTGAGATATTCATCACTGTTTACATTGAGTTGAATGAGCTGATCCCATGACTTACCAATAAGAACTTAGTTTAGTTTAGTTTAGTTTAGTTTAAATTTTATTTAGTTGGTTTAGTTATTTATAAAGTACATTTAAAAATAAAAGATGTTGAAACCAAAGTGCTGTACAGGAGAAATAAAGCAGAATTAAAACAAAATAAAAGACTAGACAATATTCAAAACACAACCAGATGGAGAAATGAAAAATGTACACCCTCAGGAAGAACTAAAACACAAAGAATACAAATTGATCTTTAAATAGGATGTGAACATAGAAATATGCAGCCACCAAGAAAGCCTGGTCACCTTTAGCTTTAAAACAAAAAATGAGGAACTGAGAGTAGTAATTGACTAGATCAGGGATCTTCAAATCTGGCTCGTGAGATCCACTTTCCTGCAGAGTTTTTCCTGCACCAACCCTGATCAAACTCAGGGTTGAGCCTAGTCAGTGCCTGGATGGGAGACCTCCTGGGAAAACTAGGTAGCTGTTGGAAGAGGTGTTAGTGAGGCCAGCAGGGGGTGCTCACCCTGTGGTCTGTGTGGGTCTTAATGCCCCAGTATAGTGACGGGGACACTATACTGTAAAAAGCACCGTCTTTCGAATGAGACGTTAAACCGAGGTCCTGACACTCTGTGGTCACTAAAAATCCCATGGCACTTCTCGTAAAGAGTAGGGGTGTAACCCCGGTGTCCTGGCCAAATTCCCTCACGGCCCTTCATCATGGCCTCTAATAATCCCCATCCACTGATTGGCTCTATGACTCTCTCTCCTCTCCACCTGTAGCTGGTGTGTGGTGAGCGTACTGGCGCTGTTGTCCTGTGGCTGCCGTTGCATCATCCAAGTGGATGCTGCACACTGGTTGTGGTTGAGGAGAGACCCCCCCCGACACGATTGTAAAGCGCTTTGGGTGTACACAATAAAGCGCTATATAAATGCATCATTCATTCATTCATTCATCTACCTGTGATTTTCTAGTAATCCTAAAGACATTGATTAGCATTCTCAGGTGTGTTTGATTAGGGTTAGAGCTAAACTCTGCAGGAAAGTGGATCTCACAAGCCAGATTTGAAGATCCCTGGACAAGATGATCGAAGGAGTCTTGAAGCAGTATATGGGGTGAGAAAGATCACAAATATACTGAGGTTCAAGTCTATGCAAAAATTTAAAAACAAAGAGCAACTTTTAAAAAGAAATTGCTTTTCATGACAGCACTAATCTGTTTTTAAAACACAAGGTGGGATCAAAAATAACACGTACATTAGAGGAGAGGGGACCAAGGTGATTGACAATGTCAGAGGTCAGAACCGATGGGCTGATGATTATTTTTGTCATTGTTTAGCTGCAAACAATTCACATCCATCCAACATTTTATGTCATGCAGACAATCAAACAAGCTGTTATCTTTAGCAGGAAGATAAAGCAAAGTGTATAGGACAAGTAGGACAAGTTGTGCCTCTGAATAATATGACCTAGAGGAAACATATATAATGCAAAAAGAAGAGGGCCTAATATAGAACCCTGTGGAACACCATAAGAGATTTGAGCACAAGATGAGAAACATTCCTCTACATTAACAGAAAAAGTTCTGTCTTTGAGGTAAGAGGTAAACCACTCAAGCACAGACCCCTGAAACCCAGCTACATGATTGAGTTTTTGTAAAAGGAAATCATGATCTACTGTGTGAAATGCTGCACTTACATCAAGCAGGATTAAAATACAGCTCAACCAGAGTCAAGAGTGAGTAAAATGTCATTGGTAACCTTCAGCAACGCAGATTCAGTACTGTGTTACTTCCTGAAACCAGACTGAAAATAATCGAAAATACCAAAAATGGTCAGGTCAGATGAAATCCGGGAGTAGACAACTTTTTCCAAGACTTTTGAAATAAAAGATTTCAATGCTTATTCATCAGATACTGATCAAGAGGATGCTTTTTCAACAGTGATTGTAGTATAGCATGTTTAAAGTGTCTGGAACCCTCCTATTGACTAGAAAACTATTAATAATAGAAGTCATGATTGGACTCAACTGTAAAAGCCTCTAAAAATGTGTGAAAGCAGAATATCAGAAGGGCAGGAAAAGGGTTTCATAATCGAAACAATATCATACTAACTAATTGTGACTCATTTCCTTGTTTGATTAAATGTAAAGTGCGTTGAGGTTCAGGTGAGATACGATGCAATCTGATCAGAGGAATTTAACCTGAACACTATCAGGTGCAGGATCATCGTGTCCCAACCAGGAGAGAGTCACCTTTAAATTCCAAAATCAGCGCACAGCTCTCTCTCTCTGCTGGTGTAAATGATGCAGTGTTTGGTGATGGATGGTTAGGTGGATGAACTGTGTCCGCTGTTGATATTGGATTCTTGAGTCCTGCGCAATCCCCCCTCCGGCTCGAGAACAGAGAGGAAAACCTGAACCTCCAGCAAAACCTGTGCCTCCCATCTGTGACCGCACCACTTTAACCCCGCCCACACCATTTCCTTCCCTTCAGCTAGAATGAAATCAGATGTGAGAGATGGAGTGAGAGAGAGACTTGGTCTGAACAGAGAGAGCAGAGAAATGAACAGCGCCTGGACAGAGTAGATATGTGAACGGCTGTTCTGATATTTTCAGCTGTAGAATCAGTAACACTATATTTAGAATGATTATCATAAACAGAAACATCCATGGTCTAATTATGTTCAGACAAATGATGGTAATTTTCATAAGACAAAACCAAAATTAAATCTTTATGCACCATTAAAACAAACTGAAACTAGACTGAAATGGAAAATCAGCATAAAAAAATAAAAGAATATAAAATACCAAAATTAAAGCTCTATACACCAGTTAAAAAAACAAAGGAGAAAAAAAGCTCTATGCACCAGTTAAAAATGGAAAAATAAAAAACTGAAACTATACTGAAATAGAAAACCAGCATATTAAATATAATATTAAAGCTCCATGAACCACTAAAAATAATAAATAAATAAATAGACTCAAAAATAAAATAATAAAATAAATAAAAATGTTCAAGCTGTAATTACTCTGGATCACAGTTGTTTTATAGTGTATTAACTATATTTATATGGATGAATGATGGATAGATGTCGAATCAGTAACACTATACAATATATAGAAAAAATTATTCTAAACAAAAAACATACTGACAGAATATTTTCAGACAAATTACAATAATTTTCATAAGACAAAACCAAATTCAAATCTTTATGCACCATTAAAACAAACTGAAACTCGACCTAAGTGAATAATCAGCATAACTAAAAATAAAATTAAATATCAAAATTAAAGCTTCATCCACCATTAAACTAACTAGACTGAAACAGAATTATATACATATGATACATATTTGTTTTGTAATGTATTTCTTTTTTTAAACTACTGTACATCGCAACCCAGGCTCATTGGAAATACGTGCCTCTACATACATTTCTGCAACCCCGTAATTATGTACCTTACTGCAAGTTTTGTGGCAGTTTCAAAGCGAAATGTCCAGAGAGTGGCGTTAAAACACAAGTTTAATACGTGACCGTGGCACGTTTTTATTACGTTGGTACAGGCACGTATTGCAGCGTTTTTATTATGCTGATTGAGGTACGTTTTGCGGCCATTCAGAATTCAAATATCCGGTGAGTGTCGCTAAAAATTAATTCTCTGTCATGTTGGAAATATCCCCTACATCAAACCTAAACCTACCCGATAGTGTTAACAAATGCAAAAGTAATATAAAAACGTATTCGCTGATGCAGCCATGCTATTTTAACTTCCTTATGTGGATTTGAGCTGTTTAGTCGAACCGTAGTTTCACGGGGATTCGTACCGGAGCTCTTCATCACCTAAGTGCAACACCGTATCGCATGAGCTACCAAGTAAATCTACTGGATTAGAAAACTCATACATATGAAGCTGTATATGTGACGACAATGTTCAAAAGTATCAGTTTTCAAATCGTGCAGGATGTTAAAATTGTTTTGAAGTCATAACATAACATTCTGCAACTAACTGTGTGAAAATTAGCCTTTATTAATCAAAAATATACCTGTAAATTATACTTTTGTGTGAAAAAGAATAAAAGTTGTCAGAGTTTTACTGCCTCTAGTGTTCATTTCAACTGGAAACTGCAGCGATATGTATGTATAGGTACATTTTTTCAGTTTTACAGAAATGTATGAAGAGGCACGTATTTCCAGTGAGCCTAGGTTGGTACATCTGAATGGGTGGATAAATAAATTTACAATCAGTAGCACTATATAGAGAAAAAATATTTCAAACAGAACCATCCCCTGACAGAGTATTTTCAGACAAATGACAGTAAATTTCATAAGATAAAATCAAAATCAAAGCTTTATGCACTATTAAAACTAAAACTACCAGCATACAAAATAACAAACATCTATAATTACCCCAGTACAGACCTGTTTTATACTGTATTTATTTACTATCTGGTTTTCTAGTATATTATTTACTATCTGTGCTATCTGGATGGTTGAAGTCAAATTCAGGTCACATTATGAAAATAAAATGGGTTGTAAAAGCTGTTTCATGTTTGCATGTATTATAAAATGGAGTATGTCAGAAAACATTGATCTCTAGGGTTTTCCTTGACAGATGTGATTCACTTCTTTCTCTGAATGCATTTATGCACTGAACAGACTCTTTACTGAACAAAAGCCCTTTCAGTGGTAAAATAAGATGCAAGTCTGAAACTGGCGGATTATTGTTCATTGATATGCACACAAACAGTGTTTGAATGCCGTGTGTTGTTCAGGTGAGTCTATTGTTGAGATTTTAAAGGTTATTGGAAGGTTTAAACACTCAACAGGATGAAAAAAGTAAATAAAGCACCATAGCTATGTCACAGATTTATTTATTTATTTCTCTTTATTCTCCATCATTATGGAATTATTTGCAGCACAGCAGCAAATGGCCTTAAAGGTATAGTTCAGTCACCCTCTCTCATGGGAACAGATTTTGAGAAATGTACAGTAGCATTATATCACTTGCTCACCAATGGATCCTTTGCAGTGAATGGGTGCCGTCAGAGTGAGAGGACAACAGGGGATGGGGAAGTGTTATTATGGATTATAGACTCATATTTTTTTCCAGAAGCAAGAGTTTGAAGTTGAAAGCATCTTAATGATGCCATTGTCTCTTACAAACATGCAGCTTTTCACTTCACAAGACATTAATTGATGGACTGGTTTCATGTGAATTACTTATGGATTGTTATGATGTTTTTATCAGCTGTTTGGACTCTCATTCTGACGGCACCCATTCACTGCAGAATAAAGACACAAACTTATCTACATTTTGGATTATCTGAGAGTGAGGACATTTCAGCAAATTTTTAATTTTGGGTAAACTATTCCTTTAATAAGTGGTGACAAACTCATTCTATTCCATAAGCTTACATTTTCAACATTCTGATGTCTCGATATTAATCAACAGGACTGTCTGCTGTTTATTTAATTGATTCTGCTTTGATAAATAATGAAGTATTACACTTGATTAAGCGTTATAGTCTGATAGTCTAATCATGACATCATCTTTAATTAAAAGCCAAAGAACGCAGCAGATTTTACACCGTTTCTGTGTGATCAGATCTGACGAACACAATCGCCTCACTTCAAAGGAACTCAAATCTTGTCATCTTAATTTGATAACTCGCATTTTTCTCCTGGCTGAGGAAACAGACTCATTTCACGAGTGATAAAGCTCAACGCTTGGGCTGTGACGGTTAAATGCGATAATGTCTCCAAATGCACTACCCAGAATCCTCTCTGCTCTTCCACAGTGTAAACTTGAGTTCCAGGCCTGCAGCTCAAGCAAGAGCATCTCTGTGAAGTGTGAGGGTCCGTGTCCCTGCCTGCCAGGACAGGAAGTCATCAAACCACATGCTGAGAAGAACGGTGAGTTATTTCCTGTTTGTTAGGATGTAGATAGGACCGTATACTGTCTGAACAGAGACTGTATGCACCGTCATATTGTAGATGATGAAATCTGATCCGTTTTAGGTCAATATGAGTTTTTTTAATTTATTTTTTTTATTTTAGAATTACTTAATTCAATCATAAAATGTCATTTTACATTTACAGTTAAATTTGCTAAATTATTCATTTTTTCCATCAATTCAATTTAAATATACTTAAGATACCTGAGATGCAAAAAGATGTTGAATGTTGCCAATAGGGTTAGAAAAATTAACTTTGTTTTTCCCTCTGAATTTATAAAGTTTATATTTCTTACCTCAGTCGAAAATATTTTTCACACTCAACTCTGATAAATCACTTAATTCTAACTTAAGATATTTGATAATTAGTTTTAGATAAGTGTATTGTATTGTGTGATTGTGTATATATGTAAGTATATATAAACACACACCTATAGTCAAAAAAGGGGTTCACAAGCTAATAAATAATAGAATTAAAAAAAAAAATCATAAAAATGTGATTGAGTTTATATGTAAAGCGTGTCAGAACAATTATAAGACACGTGCTCTGTTTAATTTAGAGCAGCTGTGATTGTGGAAAGGCAGGATTTTGCCTTTTCTGTGTTTGTCTATTTTTGTGTTTGACATTTTGACACAAGGCAGAAACTGATTTTCTTCCTTAGTATTTATGTCTTGTTTTTCAGGACAAATACTGTATCTAAACATAACATCTTAAATCAGATTTTTTTTTTGTTAAGCATAAACTCACTTAATTAGGATGATTTTTTCTTAAAGAAAACATCTTTGTGTTGTTTGTCATTGCACATCTCAAGTAAATATATCTTGATTTAAGAATTATTCAATATTTGTACTGGAAAACAAGATAAAACTATTAAGAAGGAACTGCGCATTTTGGTACTGTATTTTACACATTCATGCATATGCAGTGTCTGAAATCACTCAGTAATTCACTAAACAGCAGATGCTTCATAGTTTAATATATAGGGAAAGAATGTATAGAGTCATTACTGAACACTTTTTGTGAGGTTACATATTGGTCACACTCTGAATGAAGGGAAAATAACTTTGAAATCCGATCAGACGCTCAGACCACATCGGATCAGATTCTAATTGAATATGAAATGACCTGTGAATGTGGTTTGGATGGGGTTTGTGAAAGTTGCATTTGGTGTGTTTTTGCTGTTTAGACCACAGAAAAATAAACGCATTTGAGTTGGACACGCCAAAACATTTTTGCTGCCTGTCTGAACAAACCTTAAGAGACACATTAAAAAGCCTCGAGAAAGAAAAACGTTCAGACGCAAGACGTTTTTTATAGTGTGTGTGTGTTGTGTGTGTGTGTGTGTGTGTTTGTGTGTTTCCTGAGGGGAAAGAGGATGGTGAATTTAGAGTTTTGGGAACAACACTGGACATCACAAAGACAAGCTCTCAGGAGGAATAAACACAGAAAGATGTTTGTTAATGTGAATTTCAGATGTTTTATTATTCATGGGAAAGAAACATCTCAAATGAGATCTGTTTAATACGTTTTAGTACAGATTAAATGGAGATTCATTCTCCTGCATCCCAGATGTTTCCCCTGAGAAAAAGAGCCCATAATCATACACGTGTCTCCTACAGAGTTTTGCAAGAATCTCAACCATGTCTCAGTCAAAAGTCTCAAAATGAACTCACATTTCTCATCAAATGATTGATGAGCTGTACTTCACACTCATTTTATCAACCAGTGACACATTTTGGTGTCTTACAGGAGAAAAATTTGAGATAAAGATGATACAAGGGCTCAGTTGACACTATTGACTAATCAAGCTTCGTTTTAATGAAGATATTAATTCTTAAATCCCAAGATTGATACTGTTGTCAGTTGATTCATGAACCAAACTTCACTAAACATCACAATAAGATTTGAGCTTTGATATGAAACAAAGACTCAGCTTTCACATTCTGTGAATTTTATCACAAAATACAAAAAATAAATAAATAAATGCGGTTTTGACGCTCTTCAATGTGGCTTGACAGATCATTGTAGACGTGAATGATCATCTCTACATCTTTACTACTAGTTACAGCACCAAATAAACATTTGGTCAGAAGAGGTTGAAAAAACAGAACAACTTACTGAATTGTGACCCTTGACCACAAAACCAGTCTTAAGTGTCAGTTTTTCGAAATTGAGTTTTAAACATCATCTGAAAGCTGAATAAATAAGCTTTCCATAGATGTATGGTTTGTTAGGATCGGACAATATTTGGCTGAGATACAACTATTTGAAAATCTGTAATCTGAGGGTGCAAAAAAATCTAAATATTGAGAAAATCGCCTTTAAAGTTGTCTAAATGAAGTTCTTAGCAATGCATATTACTAATCAGAAATTAAGTTTTGATATATTTACGGTAAGAAATTTACAAAATATCTTCATGGAACATGATCTTTACTTAATATCCTAATGATTTTTGGCATAAAAGAAAAATCGATAATTTTGACCCATACAAGTTATTTTTGGCTATTGCTACAAATATACCCCAGCGACTTAAGACTAGTTTTGTGGTCCAGGGTCACAATTTACTGTGAAATCTGTTTCAACCACTGAAAGATATAAATAAAACAGCTTATAAACAATAATATCATGTAACATAATATTTACCTTGGAAAAGCACTTCAGTGTCCATAAAGAATAACTCCACAGAGGAGCATTTAGATAACTATATGCACTATATTACATATTCATTATATTTTTGATTTCAATTACAGTCACTGTATAAATGTTTATATTTCAACAACGAATTAAAATATAAATGGAATATAAAAACTGCCTTATGTGCTACTTAAATGTTAATTATCAGTTTTTGAGTGTTAATAGCAATAATTATAGCAATAAATCAGAAAAAATATTGCTTTAGTTTTTTTTCCCCCCTGTATGTACCTGATACATATCCAAATGAATCAATATTGAATCAAATTGAGATTGGAATCAAACTGAATCAAGAGCTTGTGAATCAAATTGAATTGTGAAATCTGTGTCAGTATTCGAAATATTTGCTTATACAGTATATACTTGAAACATAATGCATTAATAAATATAAAGAACTGTACATTTTCAGTTTTTTTTTCAGTGTTAATAACTGTATCTAAAAAAGCATATTTCCAAATTAATTAATATTGAATCGAGATCAGAATCAAAATGAATCAAGAGCTTGTAAATCAGAATAAAGTTGAATCGTGAAATCTGTCAATACACTTACATACACGCTTATACTGATACTTACATGAAACTTCGAAACTGAGAATCGAAACATAATATCATATGTAATTGCATATATCATTTAAAAAACTGCCTAATGTGCAATTTACTTGCAGTGTGCAATGTTACAATGTTATGTCTAAAAATAAATAGCAATAAATCAGAATAAAAAAAAAATTCACTTTAGTTGAGAATTTTTTTTTCTTAAGAAAAATGGATACATTTGCAAATTAACTGATACTGAATCAAGATCAGATTCAAATTGAGAAGTCAAGAGCTTGTTAATTGGAATTAAATCGAATCAAGAAATTGTAAATCAAAATCAAATTGAATCAAACTTGTAAATCAGAATCAAACTGAATGAAGAGCTTATGAATCAGAATCAAATTGAATGAAGAGCTTATGAATCAGAATCAAAATGAATCAAGAACTAGTGAATCAGAATCAAATTGAATCAAGATTCAAATTGTGAATATTGTGTCAATATCCAGCCCTAGTTCCCTCACATATCCTGTGTGCTGAATGAGCAACTCTGAGCAGTGAAGTTTTCCTCCTGAAGTGTTTTGATGCTATCAGTCTGTTATTTTAAGGGTTTGTTGTGCTGTAATTCAGATTCATGACCTCTAGCCTGTTTGCACTTATTTCCCAAAGGCTTCCCCACGCAGCACGGTCTCTCTCTCTCTCTCTCTCTCTCTCTCTCTCTCTCTGTGGGTTCTGCTGCGAGATGTGAGCAGAGATGAGGGTTCGGTCTGATAGCAGTGTTATGATGTCTGTATTTTAATGACTTCAGATCACTGACATGATCTTTAATTGGAAAAGTGCTGCATACATCAGGAAGCAATTACCACCGAAAGAGAGAACATATCATTTGAAAGTCCATTTTTCTTTCATTTCCTCTCGTCTTTATTGTCTCACGGCCTCCTCTCTTTCTCTTTATTTGACCTGTTCATCTTGTTTTGTCATTTTATCTCTGACTTTCATCTCGCTCTCTTTTATGTGTCTCTGTTCGGTATTCAAATGAAGCGGTTATTCCTCAGTGTTTGCATTGAGAAAATCTCTTTCTTCTCAGCATCCGTCCATTATCTGCTCTTCTGTTTTCATCCCTGTGATTCTCGCTGAGCTACATCGTAGTTTAGAAAGACGGGTGACAGAGGGCAGGACTAGGGCCATAACATTTCTGCAAAGAGGAAAACGTGGACAGAATCACAGAATAAAGTTCATGAAAATCAAATTCACTGTATAAAGCAGAATTTTAGATGAATGAATCAAAAGTAGGACTGTACGCTTTATCAAACTGTGATGTGGACGAGTCTGTGAATATTAAATAAAAGATTGCTATTGAAATTAACTTAAAGAAATGATTACAGATATATATACGGTAGAATGCACTTTTAAAAGTGATAATAATTAAACTATTAAAACTTTTTTTTAGGAATATCAAAAAATTCCCTTGTTTTAATTTTAATTGTAAACTCTGGCAATAAATAAATAAATAATTTGTCAATTTTAATTTTAAAAGATGAATTAAATTAATGTGTAATGCCTTCTTTTGATCACCGCTATTTTTGATAATACATTTTTGTTAAAACATAAATCAGTAAAATTAAGCAGACAAAACAGAATTTCTGAGTAGTTTTTGAACATTTCAAAGGGCGCTGTTATTTAAAAAAATAAGAAATTATTGAATTGTAAAAGTTTTGATTATTAAAATTTAATTAAACCATTAAAACAGAATTTTGAAAAAATCAAATGGAAAATGCAGAATTTAGGAGGGAAAATGAACTTATTTCATTGACCCAAAAGATTTATTTTGTTAAAACTTTTGTTTAATTAATTGTTGTTTAATCATTTGTTTCATGATTGTAATTAATTATAAATGCTTTTTTATGACTAAAATTTAAGGAAACCACAAAAAATGAATTTAGAAAGCACAGAATCCAGAAAAACTGATTTCGTAGGGCACTAAAAATGTAATTTTTGTTTAACATTTAATCAGTTGTTGTTAAATTGTGTACGTTTCATGATTTTAATTAATTACACACACTTTTTGATTATTAAAATTTAATGAAACCATAAAAACAAATTCAGAAAAATCGAAAAAAAATAAAATGAAATTTTGGAAAACATAAAACTGATTTCATAGAACTCTAATAAAATATGCAAGTTTCATTATTTTAATTTATTAGACATGCTTTTTGATGATTAAAATGTAATTTAACCAGTAAAGTGGAAAAAAAAAATTGGGGGGAAAAAAAAAAAAAAACCGACTTGTGGGTGGGGGTGGGGGGTTCAGATTTAATGAGGCTCTACAGGAGATTTAAATGTATGTGTTTAGTGGAGGCTTTTATCCGAAGCGACTTGCATGGAATCAAACCTGTGATCTCAACCAGCCGAGCTGCAGAAACTCCTGGAGATGCTGGAAGTGAGAGACAAAGAGGTGGAGATGATTACAGATGGAGCCAGAGGGGGTGGAGATGGGCGATGGGGTTTGTTAGGATGAAAGGACGGATGGAGAGCAGGAGAGAGATACGATCTGAAGAGAAACACCAGAGAGATTTTATCTCTCACAGCAGGAGAGAAAAGTGAAAAATAGAGGGATCACCTGAGAGAAAATACTGTAGAGAGATGAGTGTGTGCACGGCGAACAACGCTCGCTCATTATGTTTTGAAGAATCGTTTTTCACGCTTTACACCGCAATATAATACAACACACACACACACACGCTCATCTTTCTTCATTGGGCCTTAGAGGAAAAACAGCAATATGAGGCTTTCAGTGGAAAATTACATCTGCACAAATCTGTGTCGATGCGTGTGTGTGTTTCTGGGTCATTCTCTTATGCAGAATATCTTCATCTCACCATGTGTCTTCATATGCTGGATAGAACAGATGTAAAACATATTTGTTTGTTTCCTTTCATTATAATTTCACAGTTAACCGAACGCAAGGTATGGTGTCTCCAGGAATGAAAAATCGCCAATTTATTCAGAAATATTATCTAAATGAAATGTTTCCAGCGAAACTTGTTTTCTTTGGATGATTGTTTTAAATGATAAGTTTTCCATCCTGATAGACTTTTAAAATCGTATGGATATTATGAGATTTTGAGCTTCAAGCCTTACTATACAGTAAACAACGATTTGCAAGTTTTTAAGATTTTTTTTATGTTTTTAAAAGAAGTATCTTCTTCAAAAATACAGTAAAATTGTGAAATATTCTTATAATTTCAAATAGCTGTTTTCTATGTGAATATATTACAAAATGTAATTTATACCTGTGATGAACAACTGAATTTTACTCCAATCTTCAGTGTCACATGATCCATTTCTGATTATTAACAATGTTGAAAACTGTTGTGCTGCTTCATATTTTGCAGAAACCATGAAACATTTTATTTGTCAGGATTCTTTGATGACTAGAAAGTTCAAAAGAACAGCATTGATTACAGTTAATATTTTGTAACATTGATCAATTTAATGCATCCTTACTGAATAAAAGAATAAAAATCTTACTGTCCGCAAACTTTTAGATGGTAGAGAATATACATTTCTAATTTTTTGGTGTCCTGATTCCATTTATTCCATTAAGCTGTATCTATAATAAACAACCATTTATGAGGCTAATCTTGAAAATGAAGGGCTTCAGAAGCTCAAGAAGCAAACACAGATGTGAATGTCGGTGTATTTCGGGCTCTTCACAACCCTTGCAGAACATTCAGGAAATCCTGTAATTCCTCCTGAATCTCAGGTGCACCTGTCGAGCTTTAATATGACGGTTTTAATACATCAGAATAAATGTCACTGGAGTGTTCGACTCTCTCGTACTCATAAACACTTCATTTTAAAGGTCAGACATATCAATAGTCCTCTCAGGCAGGTTGATGTGATCCAAACATTATTCTTGTCTGTACTTCACATTAGGAGATGATAAATACGCTATTCAGCGCTGTTTGTATACAGGTTTTCTTTAGACTGTGTCTGCGTTCATTTATTTAACACCAGCTTGTGTGCTTCTAATGTTTGTCAGAGTTTTTTGCACCAAAATCAGCTATTTTTATCTTCTCTCTGGCTCATGCTACTGTAGCTTTAAGACTTATTTGTTGTTAATTTAGTGGCAGTAGTGTTAAATGTGCTTTAAATTTGGGCGGTCTTATGTTAAAGGGGTCATCGGATGCCCAGTTTCCACAAGATGATATGATTCTTTAGGGTCTTAATGAAAAGTCTATAACATACTTTGGTTAAAATTTCTCAATGGTAGTGTAAAACAATACCCTTTTTACCCTGTCAAAATCAGCTCTGTTTTCAGCAACCCCTTTAAGGAGCTTATGTTTGTGACACCAATCATAATCGGTTTTGCACTTTACAGTAAGATCCCATTTGTTGACAATAAAATAGGCCTAATAAATAATATAAAAATAAATTTAACAACATGCTTTTTTACAGCATTTATTAATCGTTGATCATTTTAGTTGATAAAAAATGTTCATGTTAGTTCATTTCATTAATGCTAACAAAACTTTGATTTTAAAAGTGTATTAATAAATGTAATAAATTAATAAATTAATTTTTTGATTAATATTATATATAATTAATATATATATATTAAATTATATAAATTAATAAATTAATATTTTGATTAATAAATACCAAATGGTTCATCTTTACTTTAATTAGTGTAGTTAACTAAGTTTGACAAATGAAGCTTCAATATTTTCATCTTTATTCTGTGTTCCAGCAAACTTAAAAAAAAAAAAAAAAAGATAAATAATAATATTAATGTAGGATTGAAACAGTTTTCTTTCAGAAATTGTACATTTTCCAAATAATTGCAAAGAAACAAGAAGTAGCATTGAGTTTAATATGAAATTTCAAAGTGGAAACTGAAATAGTATTTTCTTATAAAATGCACTGCAATAACCTTTGTTTATAACTTTGAAACATCATCTTTTACAGTGCATGGTACAGCAGTATAATATTTCAGCATGAAAAAAGTTTGGAAAAAAGTTTTGTTTTTTAGCACATTTGGTCATTTTTCACCTGTTTCCTGGCCTAGTGGCTGAAAATCTTGCGTCTGCACAACCCTCCTCAACAAGACACATGATTTAGAGCACAAACGCTAAGTTTAATACTAGTTCTAGTGATGCTTGTCCTAGCAAGCACATGAGACATTGTGGAATGAGTGCCACATTTAACTTACAGATCTCAGTACTTTCAGCAGTTTTAGTGGAGCAGACCACCTGAGATCCTGCACATTTGCATTGATCGTTTACATTTGTGTGTGTGTGTGTGTGTGTGTGTGTGTGTGTGTGTGTGTGTGTGTGTGTGTTGAAGGTGACTCTTCTGCCTAACAGAAGTGTTCTGCCATCGGACGTCCTACTTTATACTCTGATTACCCATAATTCAATGTGGCC
>JAFVLL020008230.1:0-24103 GCA_021397915.2 Tor tambroides
GACTAAATAAGATTTGCCAATGTTTTTGGGGGGGGGGGGGTTGCTGCTCAAGAAACATTTCTGATTATCAATGTCGAAAACAGTTGTGCTGCTTCATATTTTTTGTGGAAACCATGATAGAAAACCATTCAAAAGTTTAGGGTAAGTGAGTTTTTTTTTAAATAAATAAAATACTTTTATTCAGCAAGGATGCATTAAATTGATCAAGGGTGACAGTAAAGACATTTATAATGTTCCAAAAATTATTGTTTCCAATAAATGCTGTTCTTTAGAACTTTTTTATTCATCAAAGGATCCTGAAAAAACGTATCAAGGATCCCACAACAATATTAAGCAGCAAAATCATTGATAAGCATTTCAACCAGTAGTTAAGCATTTTGACCAGTAGTATATATCTGAATCATTTAAAATCAGTAGTGTGGGTGATTGTTGTGTTTCATCTGTACCAGTTCATTCACCTCTGACTGCTTCTGATCACCTTCTTGCATTTGATCTAAAATGAAAGGAATACTTGATTGTTACTGGTCAGTCTGTGAGCTCATTGGGGTTTACTCTCAATATATTAATATTTGCTGGTGTTTACCTTCTCCAGTTTCAGTCTTTGTCCATAAGCTGTGGCAAAATGTGTCAGTTTGAGATTCACTTTCTGCTGTTTTATCCTTATTCTCCTCAGAAGGATCTTCAGCAACCATGTGCTCATCTGCATATTCTTTAGGCCTCTAGAAGTTACAGAATTCACAATGCCTTGTCTCAACATATTCTTTTTTCAATAGAAGTCAGTTTGAATATTTCTCAGTCATTCAAGTAGATTTAGCTGCAGTGAACAGTAGAAGTACAGTACCTGCATTATGGGGTCTTGATGAGGGTCCATTTCATCAAATGACTCCCTGTTTTCAGTTTGTGGGGCGTCATTGTCTTCACACTTACTATTTTCATAGCAGAAAGAATGTTAGCCATTAACCTGACAAAAACAGATCTGCTATGAAGATAAAATACCTGTCAGCAGCATCAGTGACTGGCTCATCTTCACCTATCAAGACACAAGATCTGTATTAAAAGACATATTAATACATAAAATAAAAAAAACATTATGTGTTTTGGAACAAAATTTTCATTTTTTGGATATCCTTGAGGAGGAAACAGGTGAATTACCCAGTGCTGCCATCAGTTCTCTCTCTTTCTCCAATATTTGTTCTTCCGTTGCTCTGATTCTCCTCTCGATTTCCTCATTCTCGCCTTGAATCGTCAGCAGTTTTTGAGCCAGTGGGTTCTGACAGTATCGATCCTTATACTGCTGAAACACGTTCCTGTAGCTCTCCATTCTCTCCTGGAAGATTTTCCTTCAAAGACCAAGCATCTTTAACCCTTTAAAGCCTACTGTATCATATTTGATATGTGATTTTCCAAGGCCTATAAATTACACACGATTGCTGAAAAACCTGTTGCACACAATATACATGCTTACATGTACTGTAAATATCATCTTCTTAAAATATATTAATGGGAAATATAGTGAGATAACTGGTATTATGTAAGTATTTGCTATATTGTTATAAAGATCTCATTGATTTACATTACAAGCATCAGAATTTCCTACTAATTTTTGGCCATATAAATATTAGCATCTGCACCAAATTGCATTTTTGCATAAATTGAGGTGTTTTTCTCCATATTCTCACTATATATACATTTTGTCATTTAGCAGATGTTTTTATCCAAAGCAACTTACAAACAGAAGCAATCAAAAACAACAAAAGAGCAATGATAAGCAAGTGCTATGACAAGTCTCGGTTAGTCTAAACTATATTAGACTACATGAGCAATAAAAGCTTGATGTACCAAATATGATATTCAAGAAAAAACACATATGCAGACTTTTTCATATTTTGTTCAATAAACTGTCCCATTTGAAAAAGAAATATTTTTATGACTATTATTTCATATGTCAAGCTTGACCTACATGTCTTGATTATAGCTGTCCTGTCTCTTCTCTAGCTCAGTTTCCAGTGTCTTTTCATATTGAAGCAGCAGATGTCCTGTTCGCTGGAGACTGATATCAGAACATTAATATTTATATTATACTCAGTTTGAGACTTGAAAATAAAAATATTGTCAGCCTCACACTTTGGCATACTTCTTAGTGTTTTCTTTGATAAACTTCAGAGTGTTTTGTTTTTGCTGGATCTCCTCACTGAGTTTGCTGAGAATCTTGTGAGTTGTGTTAATGTAATCCTTCTTCTCTTGAATGTTGGACTCACAAACTAAAAACACAACAGACAGGGAAAATTACGACATTTTTCGTTCTTTAAAAGAGTGATTCTTCAATTGGGAGAACTTTTTATATTTCCAGTGTTTTAAAAACGTACTTTGTATTTGTTGTTTGAGGTCATCCTTCTTCTGAGCAAGTTCTCGTGTTTCTATACCTGTTTATATATTACAGTATACAGTACATATCAAGTTAAACGTGTCAGAATATGTAAACAAATGATGAAATGAAGCGTTCTCAATCACCTAACTGAAGCAGCAGGTTGTCCAGTTGGTTTACCGTCTGCTCCTCCATTCAAAACCTGATAAAACACTCACAAATACCACACACAGATCACGTAAATAGCGCTATTTTCCAATCTTACGATGTTATATAGCTCAAATATGCATTTGAAAGGCGAATACCGTGCGTTTCGATGTGTTTTAAACAGAGCTCGTGCGCGTCAGTTACGATGTCCGTTACTTCGCGAGATTTTGACCGACTGTCAGGGTTGCCAGGTTTTCTCAACAACACCCGCCCAATTGCTACTCAAAAGTAGCCCAATTGCTTTTCAGGGGGGGATTCCCTGGTAAAAATCGTATTCCGGGGGTAAAATACACATTTTTTTGGCGGGTTTCCCTGGTAAAAGTCGCATTCCAGGGGCTAAATATCACATTATTTTGGTCGCCTCAACCCGCGGACATGAAAAACATCCCCGGAAAGAGTACGTGGGAAAACCGCGGACTTGGCAACACTGCTGACGATGTAACGTTACGCGGTTACATCATCTTTTATCAGAATAAAAAATAATAATTTTTAAATAACTTAAATAATAAATATGGTATTTGCTAAATAAAATATTAAAAGTAAATAAGTATTTGGTTAACATGTCATAAGACGAGTCCTTACTTATTTTCTGAAAAAATAATTAAAACGATTTGAGCATGTTCAGTCAGTAACATAAAACTTTTTATTCATAACATTTTTACTTGCATTTAATTATTAATTATTTTACTAAATACGTATTTATTTTATTAAAATAAATATACATATTTAATATTATACAGACAGAGACACATACACAAATACGCAAAAAAAAAGATATTTAAAAATAAATATTTAGAATAAAATATTGATATTGATGATGATAACAGAAGTAGTTCACTGGACCGTCACTGATTGAACGTCTCTGAGATCAATTTTATAGACAGCGGCTTTAGCTAGAGGAGGGGCTTCGATTTATCGTCGTCTGATTGGACGGGAGAGACGTTCCAGATTCAGTGGGCGGGGCTTGCGTTCATTGTGGCCCAGGCGCATCTGCATGGCGGCTGCTGTTGGACAGCAAGCCCAGCTAAGCGTTTCATCGCAAGAGTTTTCACAGCTGTTCTTTCATGCATTTGCATCTGATAGGTAAGAATGCAGTTCTTATGAATTAAGCAGGATCTTCTGTTGGTTGTGAATAAGACGTTTGTTACAGTAGATCCTGGTTTGGGTGGGATTATTAAAACCGGAGCGGATCAGCTGAGAGAAAAACAGCCTCCGCCTGGCTCTCTCAGGCATTACAGAACACTGATTCAAAATAAACACTCATCTCAGAGGGGTTAATATGAAGGGTTTTTAGTTTCATATGTTGTTTTATTAAAACACAGTCTTCTGATTAGCTGTACTACTACTCATGTGTCTCCTGTATGTCTTTGTTTCTCTGACAATAGAGCTGGATGAACGGAAGGGTGTTGTTGGCTACACAAAAGCTTTTGTACATCCCAGTGTTATTTTAATATATTTTTATATACTTTTTAGCATTTATTAATATTTTAAATTAGCTTTTATTTTTATATTTTCAGTTTTCATTTAAAAAAGTTTTAGTCATTTTTTGTCAATGTGCTCATTTTGATTAGTTTTTATTGTTATGTGCATTAGCAATTTTGTAATGTTATTGTCATTTTTTTTTTTTAAATAATTCTATTTAGTTTTAATTTATATTTATTTCAGTTTTAGCCATTTTAGTACTTCAACCTAAACTTGTTTTATTCCAGTTAGCTGCCAAGGCAACATTTGGAATTAGTACTTTTGTCGTTTATATTAGTTAATTTTTTTCCTTTTAGCTTTAATTTATCTTTATTTCAGTTTTAATGATTTTAGAACTTACCTAAACTTACTTTAATTTCGGTTAGTTGCCACATCTCTAATTTTATGTGCTTTTGCATTTTTATTTGTTTTTGTTTGAATTTATTTTATTAAAGTTTTAGTAATTGCAGTGCTTCGACCTAAACTTGTCTATGTAATTCTTAATTTTCTAATTAATTCCTAAACATTTTTAATTTTTCGTTTTTTATGTGCTTTTATTGGTTTTATTTTTAATATTTATATTAAGCTTTAATTTCTTTTTCTTTTAGTTTTAGTAAGTTTAGCACTTCAACCTTAACTTTTCTAATTAATTCTTAATTTTCAAGTGAATTGTAATTAATTCCAACTAATATTTATATTTCTAATTTTACTTTTGCTTTATTTCAATTAACACATTTTTTAAACATTTTTTTAATTAACAGTGACAACACTGAAATATGTCTGCTATTATTGCTCAGTAAAAGCAAGAAAACTTCATTTAATGCACGTTGACCCTATAGTGGGGCATGTTGTCACAATGTGAACCTGCTGTTGCACAGTGAATATATGTATGATTTAGAAAAAATATGTGATATCTTGCCTCATAATTATTATACTCTTGTATACATTTATATACTTTACCTTTTAGTTCAAGTCAGGCAAAATAATGTCATGTTTTCCTTATTTTGCTGTTTGAGTTTTTCCTGTTTCCCATTTGCATGCCAAATGTCAACTGTGCTTCATGTTTCTCTCTCATTCCTGCAGGCTTTTCATGTTTGGATGGAGTAATTTGCCTTCTCCAGTCTCTCTGAAGTTGTAGCTCCTCCCAAAGCTTGTGAGACACTAACATGGAGCAGGTGGAGCAGCTCAGGTCTGAGAGCCCTCAGCTGGAGTCTATAAGGTCAGGGGTCTCTGAAGGGCAGGATGAAGGAAGCAGCGGCACTAGCACTCGAAGGAAGAGGAGAAAGCGAGAACACCGGCCGGAGTCCGTCATCGTCTACCGCTCTGATCCAGAGAGAGCCGCTGGTGAAGGAGATAGTGAGGGTGGAGAGAGGAACTCTGAAGAGGGAGCTACATTTCTGAACAACCCCAGCAGTGAAGGTGAAGCATGCAATCTAGTAAGGAAAGTATTTGGACACATAAGCCACTTAGCAAGGTCTTTCCATTACAAAACAAAATATCAAAGTCAGTTACACTCACAAAAAAATAACTCTGCCTGGCCAGAAAAAAAAAAAAAAATGTCGCCATTTGGATTTAAATAAGCAAATTCTGAAGAGTCTAGAATTGAATCATTATTGCAGTGATTAATATGTTTCTGGTATGTTATATGTTTTGCAACAATTCATTTAACTTTAACTGATGCAATGTGTAGCTTTTCATTTCTCAAACCACCATGTCAGAAGTCATACCCATGTGCATATTCTAGGATGACAATGTCAAGGTTCATCAGCCTCAATTTGTTGTTGGGGAATTGCAGTTAAGACCCAAGGACCAGGTATGATGAACAAAGACCAGGAGTCATAGATGCGATTAATTAAAGAAAAATTTACTGAAGAAAATAGTTTGCAGTTTCATCAGCAGAAGTCAGCTTCAACACTCGTGATGGAGTTCTTCGGCCACTCTGCTTTACAATACAAAAATCACCACAATTATACCCTGACAGAGGTTGCTAATTGCGTCAATGCGTAAGTCAGCAAAATTCTGATTGGTTCCAAAACCTAGATAGACTTAGACAATTTCCACATATGGACGCAAGCTTGAAGCATATCTTCTGATGACTATTTTGGTGAGAAGTGATGAGAGGTCAGACGCAATACGTCTCTCCAAAGACTGATACGCTGGACATCGGCAGCTGAATGTTTGTCCTGGGACTGTCTGAGCTTCTTCCTGTACAGACAGATACTAACACAAATACGCAGAGAAACACTTATCTTACTTCAAGGTTGCCTCAGCCCTAAACCTTATCGGGCATGGTCTCACACACGCAATGAGAGCAGCTTCTTAGAGAGTAAAAAGGCAGACTAAAGCCATTTTCAACTTATTCTCTAACATGCATAAATGTAACTTTAATTAATAATTATTCAAGAAATATTATAATTAATATTATTATGAAGGCCATTGTAGATCTGCGATCCACTCCTACATTGTGAAACAGTGGTTCAGTGAGCATGAGGAATCATGATTTTCATGTATGAATTTGCCACCACAGAGTCCTGAGCTTAACCCTACTGAAAGTCTTCAGGATGTGCTAAAGGAAGTCGACTTTACAGAGAGGTTTGACTCTCCCATTGTCAAAACAAGCCAAAAATGAATGATGGAAATAAATGTTCAGAATCAGAATGCCTTTATTGTCATCACAACGAAATTCAGTGCAACTCAAGCAGAATACAAAACACAGAATAAAAGTAACACACAACAAGTAACTTGACATAGAGGCAAAAATAGATAGATAAATAAGCAGTAGAAAGTATATTGCACAATCTCATGTGTAATATGTATTGCACAGGACAAATGTTGTGATGTTGCATAACATTGTTGAAACAGTGGCACAATGAAAGCACAATATTATCAAAGTTAAAGGTGGCCCAAAGCTAAATATTAGAGTGTGCAACCTTTTTTGGACAGGCCCATCCCAAAGACTTTTAATAGGGTTAAGGCAAGGACTCTGTGTGGCGGCCAATCTTTCACAAACTGAGGCTGATGAACCTTGACATTGTGATCCTGGAATATGCACATGGGTACGTCTTCTGACATGGTTGTTTGAGAAATGAAAAGCTAAGCACTGCATCAGTTAGGGTTAAAAGAGCTGTTGCCAAACATACAAGATGCCAGAAACACATTAATCACTGTAAGAATGATCCAATCCTAAAATCTTAAGTACTTGCCCATTTAAATTCAAACGGCAACTTTTTTTTTTGGCCAGGTAGTGTATTAATACTTTAGAATACTTCAGAATTTAATACTTTTATTCTGCAAGGATGCATTAAATTGATCAAAAGTGACTTTAAAGACATTTACTGTATAATGTTAAAAAAAAAATTTCAATTTCAAATAAATGCTGTTCTTTGGAATTTTTTATTTGTCAAAGAATCCGGAAAAATATAAATGTGTCAGTTTTTCACAAAAACTATTCAGCAACACAACATTGTTGATAATCAGAAATGTTTCTTGAGCAGCAAATCAGCATATTAGAATGATTTCTGAAGGATCATGTGACACTGAAGACTGGAGTAATGATGCTGAAAATTCAGCTTTGCATCACAGTAATAAATTACATTTTGCGATATATATTAATAGAAAACAGTTATTTTGATAATATATGACAGTTACTGTTTTTACTGCATTTTTGATCAAATAAATGCAACCTCGGTGAGCAGAGGAGACTTCTTTTTAAAACATTTAAAAATCTTGTTTTGAACAGTAAAGTCAAAAGTTAGTAAAGTTTCTTTTGCACCAAAATCAGACCTATTTTAGTTAAATGATCATTCAAATAATCAGATTTTTGTTGCCCAAGCTACGCAATATCGCGTTAAAAATCGCAGATGAATCGCATTCAATTTTGAATGCGATATTGCGTAGCTTGTCAGTGAACTACGGCTCTGTGTATTAAATGCCGCTCCATCTGAAAGCAGGTGAAGGAGATTAACTACTAATCACAGAACCGGCTTGGCTGACTAGATGCGCATGATCATCACATTCGATTATTTGCACAGCCCTAATCTGACTGCTTGTATTTATTGACAAAATTGTATACATGTGAAGTAAAATTGAAAATTGAGGATGCAGTGCATCGTGATGCATTGTGATATTGAATTGAACCGAATCGATGACATGATAATCGTAACCGAACCGTGAGACCAGTGTAGGTTCACACCCCTACTAAATATTAATTGTCTTTGTCCTAATATGAGGAATGCATTTAAAATAGTGCAGCACTCCAGATTCTGTCTCATTCTAAATGAAATGTCTTGGCTTCATCAGGTTGGGCCGTGCCTCCAGACAGCCGCTACGTGACGCTCACCGGGACCATCACGCGCGGAAAGAAGAAAGGTCAGATGGTGGACATTCACGTCACGCTCACAGAGAGAGAGCTGCAAGAGATGGCCAGGTCAAAAGAGCGTCTGGATGCCGAATGCGACGCTCGCGAGGGGTCGAGTCGCTCATGCGGTTTCGGCCTTTCTCAGGGTCCCCACGTCGTCCTGTGGAGCCTCTCCTGCGCTCCCGTCGTCTTCGTCCTGTCCTTCATCACCTCGTTTTACTACGGTACTCTCACTTGGTACAATATATTCCTGGTGTACAACGAGGAGCGGACGTTCTGCCATAAAATCACGGTCTGCCCGTTCCTCATCATCTTCTACCCCGTGCTCATCGTGGCGCTGTCGCTGTCGCTGGGCTTGTACTCGGCCGTGGTGCAGGTGTCCTGGGCCTTCAGCGAATGGTGGCTGTCGGTCAGGGATCTGGAGAAGGGTTTCTGCGGATGGGCTTGCGGGAAGCTCGGATTGGAGGACTGTTCTCCGTACAGCGTAGTCGAGCTGCTGGACTCGGACACCATTTCTGGGAGTCTGCAGGGAAAGTCGCTGCAAACATCCTCGGTGTGAATGGGAATCATCCAAGATTTTCTCTGATGGTTACACAGCCCTGCATCTTTTGCTGAGTTGCCAAAAATGCCTAGAATTGGCTAATTTGATGATGCTGAGTTCAAAATTATCAACAAAAACATTCCACCACATAGTTTTTTCCCCACAAAATAGGGATGATTTTTCAGATGTTTCCGTTTTAAAGTAATAGTTCTCCCAGAAATGAAAATTTTCTAAAAATGTACTCACCATCAGGTCATTCAAGATGTAGATGAGTTTGTTTCTTCATCAGATTTGAAGAAATGTAGCACTGTATCACTTGCCCTCCTCTGCAGTGAATGGGTGCCGTCAGAATGAGAGTCCAAACAGCTGATAAAAACATCACAATAATCCACACCACAAAAGGATGTTTCTGCTTTAAACCACTTGTCTCAAACTCAATTCCTGGAGGGCTACAGCTCTGCAGCGTTTAGCTGGATCAGGTGTGTTTGATTAGGGTTGGAGCTAAACTGCGCAGAGCTGTTTAAACTGTCGCTTTTGGCTAAAATACGAGTTCATAATCCATAATAATGCTTCTTCCAGTGAAAAAGTCCATCTCCTGTTGTCTCTCACATCAAAATCCAGCCACATATTTGTTTAGAGTTCTGGACTGTTTTGGCTTGTAAACAGTGCTTGATCTGAGCAGATTTCTCTCCTGATTCAGACGAGACAACTTTTTCACTGGAGGAAGCGTTATTATGGACTTGTATTTTATCCAGAAGCAACAGTTTGAAGTTAAAAACGTCTTAATGATTGATTTTATTTTTTATAAACATGCAGCTTTTGGCAGATCCATTGGTAACCAAGTGATATAATGCTCAATTTCTCCAAATCTGATGAAGAAACAAACTCAACTACATCTTGGATGGCCTGAGGGTCAGGACATTTTCAGCAAATTTTCATTTTTGGGTGAACTATTCCTTTAATGACAAAAAGAATGATTCAGGATGTATTGTTTAACTTACAATCTGCAAAGAATTGTAAAAATGTTTAAATAGTCAAATTTAATGTCAAAGAACTTTTACAAAATAAGCAAAATCTGTCATTTTCTCTGGCTGTTGGGGTGTAGTTAAACACTTATTTAAATGTAGCAGAAAACATCTGAGTCATGTTTGCATTTTTCTCTAAATTCTGTCTGCCTTGAAATCAGGATTAGGCAGAAAATAATGTCATAAATCTGCAAATGGGCTGAGAATTGAACAAATCGTTGTAATTGGTCTCAGTGGAGGACAGGAATCATGTTTTTGTTTTTGCTATGAAATGCATCATATTTTGAGAAAGTGTGATGGTCTCAAGCATAACAGGTACTGTTTTTGGAACGGCACGCTAAAATTAACAAGTATTGGATTTCATTCAGCAAATATAATGCAGGGCGGTGTTATTGGTCCTGGGCCAAACTTTTATTTTGTTCTACTTATTTAGTCTCTTGCTTACCAAGAAGGTTGTTTTTTTCAGTTTCCTGTTTTCATATCGTAAGACATTAATTCTTTCATAAGCAGTACATTTAAAATATATATTCTTTGCTATTGTTTATTGGCACTTAGCAGGTATTAATTTTGGATCCTGGGCCAAACTCTAATTTTTTACTTGTTTAGTCTCTTGCTCACCAACAAAGTTGTTGTTTTTAACAGCATTTTTTCATATTGTATGTCAGAAATTCTACTTTCATAAGACGTGTATTTAAACTATTTATTCTTTGCTCTTTTATTGTATTTATTTTAACAGTTTGCATGTTTTATTTTTATTAAAAATGTTTGTTTTTTCAGAAAAGCAGATGGGTTAAGGAAAGAGCAGAGGAGAAAATGGCTTTTCATAACCCCCTGTAAAATTAAGCCATATATAATTATATGCAAATGAACTGTGAGATTCTTTGTGAGATTGTGAGAAGCCCTGCGTGTTCTGTGAGTAGTTTTATTTATGACGAGCCCAAACACAAAAGGGGCAAATGATGTGCAGAATGTTGTGAGTGTGTGTTTGTGTATATGGGGGCTGATAATTATTCCAAATATTATATTCATAACAGTGCAAAGACTGTGTCTTGGGCATCAAAAGAACATTTTAAATCACTGCATATCAAATGCATTATGAGAAAATTGTTTCTTCTAACATTTGGTTGGTTAGTTAATTTTTCATGAGTGGTTTACATTTTTCTTTGTTTCTCTTTGATTTAATCATTTGAACTAACAGTTTGCATTTATCTTGTGCAGTGATGCTCAAAAGAAATAATAAAATTCATATTCCTGTATTTTCATGTCTGGTTTATGTGTCTACAAAACAAAACACGTTGAACACCCTTTGCAGAATTTATAATTTAGGAATTTCTCAGATGACTTACAATTAACCGGCTGAAAAAATTATTGTAGGAAAGTCATAAAAATATGTTTTTCCTTTCGCTTTCTCACCGAGTTTATTAACCCTCTGATGCATGAAAATGTTTTTGATGTTTCTTTTTACCTCACAACAAGGACATCATCTTTACTAACCTTTTATTTTTTCAAAATATGTGACATTAACATCTATGTAATCCATAGGCAGTTTATGAACCTAAAATAACATGTTTTGATGAATCATGATCTCTCCTAGAGCAGATTTATTCGTTCCGTTTTTGTTTGTCTTTATAAAGTCATGCACAACAATCACATCTAATTTAAATACATGCATCCATGTGATGTGCCCTGCAGAGACTCATTATTATCATAAGTGATTCTTAAGAAATCCTCACATATCCAGTCATAACATAATCTGACAGTTTATGTTATGACTGATATATGAGGATTTCTGTAAACACATTTGAACATGTTTCATTCTGAGTAAGAAAACTCCTTCTTCAGACAACGTCTTTATGTCTTTTTATAGATAACTGGAGTGTTAATTGATAAGTACCACTGAATATTACAATGTTTACTATTCACTTTAACGTAATTTTGCATAATCTCTTGAGGGCTTCACTTTTAAAGACTGAGGCAAATCACGACACCGTTTACGTTTACGTCCATATTTAAATTATATTTAATCATTTATCAAGTGTCCAGTGAGTGAACACAAAGTTTTAGTTTTTTTAATCGTTTTGTTTCGCTGTCTGAGGCGGAACCTTGTATCATCCGCTCATTTACTCACCCGGAACAAAAACAGACGGAAACCAGAGAGATGGCGCGATCAGCTAAGGTACTTCAGTTATTATTCATTGATCATATAATCATAAGCTTGTGTTATTATTAATAATAAATAATGCGTATTTACTTTTACACTACTTAAATTTCTTTGGATATAATTACCTTTTTGGTTGGTACTTATGCACATAGTTACACAATGTAGGAAGTTTCACTCGCTCTTGTTAGAAAACAAGTGCCATGCTTTGTTAAAGTGAGTTATTAAAGTATCTTTAAGTATCACTGAATATTCAGCTTTATCTCAAATGTTTTCCCCGTCGTAGAATTAAAAATAAACAGGTTTTATGCATTTGAATAATACAATTGCTGTCATACAGAAAGCGAATAGAGCCCTGCTAAAAAAAACAATAGAAACCATCACAGAAATTCCAGTGGTTTCCATTAAAATACCATTATGAACCATTAGCTTTTTCAAGTAAAACCATTACAAAATTCCTTTTTGTAGTGTGTTTTGGGCATTTTTCCAATAGGATTTAACATATCACCAATAGAATCCATCACATACCAGTAGACACCATTATAGTTTCCATTAAAACCAATACAATTCCCATTATAACCATTAAATCTATTACATTTTCTGTTGTGTTTTGGGCAGGGTTCTATTGTTTATTTTTTAGTTTTTTTTCAGCAGGAAATAAATGTGAATGGCTCAGTTTTGTTGCTCCCTGGAAAATGTAATGAGACTTATTAATACTAAGCGCTTAAGAAAAATGTCTCAAATGCAATTATTTTTTAATTGCAAACTTTTCTATCCTCTGTATAAAATCTGAGCACGTTTTGAGACTTTTTCTGAATCTAGAGATGAGACACGTGAGAGATTACTGTCTTTTTCTCAGGAGAAACACAATAGTTAACCATATGTCTCCATTTCATCTCATTGCTGTCTAAGAAACATTTGAGATCTCATTTGTTGTTTTGATAAATAAATCAAAGTTAATCATGTTCACGTTCATTAGCATTCATAATCTAGCATTTAAAGAAATAGTTCTTCCAAAAATGAGAGGTCTGTCGTTATTTACTCACTTCATGTTGTTCCAAACCCCCATGATGTTATTTTTTGTAACACAGAGAATTGTGAGTCTGTTCTCTAAAGAGTTATTTTCCTACATGTATTCTCATCTATCTTTGTCTTTTTTATTCTGTTTCTGCAGTCAGCGTTGGTGCTTTGCATGGATGTGGGTTTCTCCATGAGCAACTCTGAGCCTGGCCAGGAACCACCCTTCGAACAGGCCAAAAAAGTCATCCAGAAGTTTGTCCAGCGGCAGGTTTGTACTTTTTCTCCGTTAAAGGGATAGTTCACCCAAAAATGAAAATTCTGTCATTAATTATTCACCCTCATGTCGTTCCAAACCCGTAAGACCTTCGTTCATCTTCAGAAAACAAATTAAGATATTTTTGATGAAATCCGAGAGCTCTCTGACCCTCCATAGACAGCAATGCAACTACAATGTTCCCAGGTCCAGAAACGTAGCAAGGAGATCGGTAAAATAGTCCATGTGACATCAGGGGTTCAACCGTAATTTTACGAGGGTACGAGAATACTTTTTGTGTGCAAAGAAAAATAATTGTTGAATAAACTCATTATTTTTGTTTTCTTTTCGCACAAAAAGTATTCTCGTAGCTTCGTAAAATTACGGTTGAACCCCTGATGTCACATGGACTATTTTACCGATCTCCTTGCTACGTTTCTTGACCTGGGAACACTGCAGTTGCATTGCTATCTATGGAGGGTCAGAGAGTTCTCGGATTTCATCAAAAATATCTTAATTTGTTTTTCGAAGATGAACGGAGGTCTCACGGGTTTGTAACAACATGAGGGTGAGTAATTAATGGCAGAATTTTCATTTTTTTGGGTGAACTAACCCTTAATTTATAATATCTGTTTGCTACTGCAGAAAGAGCTTGATTGACGTTCTCTATGTTTCAGGTGTTTGCTGAGAATAAAGATGAGGTGGGTCTGGTGCTGTTTGGTACTGACGGCACTAAGAACCGCTTGGCCAAAGACGGCCAATATGAGAACATCACGGTTCACCGTCACCTCATGTTGCCTGATTTTGAGCTGCTCGAGGAGATTGAGAGCGAACTGCAACCTGGTGGTCAGCAAGCGGACTGTATCCTTCCTGTTACCCTACAGATGTTGAACAGACAACAACACACATTATAGATCTCATGAGGTGATCTGTTAAAGGAATAGTTACCCAAAAATGATATTGTGCTAAACGTTTTCTCAGCCTCAGGCAATCCAAAATGTAGATGAGTTTGTTTCTTCATCAGATTTGGAGAAATGTAGCATTGCATCACTGTCTCAGCAATGGATGCTCTGCAGTGAATGGGTGCCGTCAGAATGAGAGTCCAAACAGCTGATAAAAACATCACAATAATCCACAAGTGATCCACACCACTCCAGTCCATCAGTTAACATCTTGAGAAGACAGAAGCTGCGTGTTTGTGAGAAACAAATCAATCATTAAGACGTTTTTAACTTAAACCTTTGCTTTCAGGTAAAATACGAGTCCATAATTCGTAATGTTGTTTTCTCCAGTGAAAGTCCATATTGTCTGAATCAGGAGAGAAATCTCCACAGATCAAGCAACGTTTACAAGCCAAAACAGCTCTAAACAAATATATGGCTGGATTTTGATGTGAGAGACAACAGGAGATGGACTTTTTCACTGGAGGAAGCATTATTATGGGTTATGGACTTTCGCATTTTAGCCAGAAGCGATGGTTTAAAGTTAAAATGTCTTATTGATGGATTTGTTTCTCACAAACACGCAGCTTTTTGCTTCTCAAGATGTTAATTGATAGACTGGAGTGGTGTGGATTACTTGTGGATTATTGTGATGTTTTTATCAGCTGTTTGGACTCTCATTCTGACGGCACCCATTCACTGCAGAGCATCCATTGGTGAGCAAGTGATGGAATGCTACATTTCTCCAAATCTGATGAAGAAACAAACTCATCTACAGCTTGGATTACATTTTCAGCAAATTTTCAGTTTTGGCTGAACTGTTCCTTTAAGTGTTGGTACAATACATGAAATATATAAAATACCATATAACATTAAAATAAACCATTTTAAAATAAGAATAATCAAAATAAAGTATTTATTTTTTATAAGAAATATTTTGTTTGTTTACTTGCATGCCATGTGACCCACATCAGTGAACTGTGAACATGTAAATGTGTTGTTAAATTATTCAAATATTACCTCAAAATTTCAAGAGGAATTCAAGTAAATATTTTACGTCAAAGGGGTTTCGCTGAGAAAAAAGTTACATGTTAATGCAGCTATGTAAAGTCCTTGACTGGTTAATCAGGGCTTGATGCTCTGGTCGTTTGCATGGACCTTTTACAGAAGGAAACCATGTGAGATTTTTTGTCACACATTTTTCTGTTTATTTAAATGCAGTTGAGAAGTTTCTATGCTGCTGTCACACTCTTTAATTGTTTTGTTTTTTTTTTTAGGGGAAAGAAGTTTGAGCGTCTGAACATTGTCCTGCTGACGGATCTGAACATCCAGACCTCGGCGGACCAGCTGGACGTTATCATTGCCAACTTGAAGCAAGCTGGTATCACCCTGCAGTTCTTGTAAGAAACGTGCACTGATAACTCTAATAACAGGGCTCAACAATCACAATTTTTCTACTCTTAAGGCCAAATGACTAGATTTTTTTCTTGGGGGGCGGGGGGGTAATGGTTTGATGTATTTTTATATACACTATATTGCCAAAAGTATTGGGTCGCCCCCTTCTAATGAACAGGTTTGACTACTTTAGTAATTTTTTATGAGTACAAATCTTAATGTTTAAGCATATAATGATATTCTAGGAAATTGTGTGCTTCTAATATTATAGCAACAGTTTGGACAGGACCCTTTTCTATTCTAACATGACAATGCCTCTGTGTATAAGACAAGGTTCAAAAAGAAAATGATTGATTCAGTCAGTGTGGAAGAACTTGACTGGTCTGCATAAAACCAAGTCCTAATCCCAGTTGAACACCTCTGGTGTGACCGTAAATGCAGACCTTGAGCCAAAAACTCATCACCAAACACCAATGACTTGTACATATGGGTACAGACATTTTAGACACTTCCAAAACTGTTGCAACAGAGATGGAAATACAATTTTTAAATACATGAATTATGTTCCCATCGTTGTTGCCACAGATTTGGAAGTGCATTTTTCTGTTCTAAAGAAGGGGGTGTCCCAATACTTTTGTCTATATAGTGTATGTACAAGTCATTGGTGTTTGGTGATGAGTTTTTTGGCTCAAGGTCTGCATTTACAGTCACACCAGGCCAGTGTCAGCTGGGATTAGGGACTGGTTTTATGCAGACCAGTCAAGTTCTTCCACACTGACTGAATCAGTCATTTTCTTTTTGAACCTTGCCTTATACACAGAGGCATTGTCATGTTAGAATAGAAAAGGCTCCTGTCCAAACTGTTGCTACAATATTAGAAGCACACAATTTGTACTCATAGAAATTACTAAAGTAGTCAAACCTGTTCATTAGAAGGGGGCGACCCAATACTTTTGGCAATATAGTGTATGTCACAAGCGTTAAATATGATGTGTGCATCAGTTAGATGATCTTTTCCTGTTTAAGTGACCCAGATTTGATGCTAATAGTCAAATTTCTGGTTGTTTTTCCCACCTCAAACTTTGCACTGATCCGTGTTTTGTTTGATCTGTTCAGTTTGCCGTTCCCTGTGGATGGTGAGGACAGAGCGGATGGTGGCGGGGATGGACCGGGACCGTCAGCGGCTCCTGCTCGTCCAGGAAAAGGTTTGACCAAACAGCAGACACAAGGTCTGGAGATGGTTAGAAACATCATGACCAGCCTAGAGGATGAGGACGGCCTGGAGGAGGTCTACACGTTTAGGTATAAATTCATATCAGTACGAGGAAAATATAGTTAGTACACAATTTCTTTATCTGTGTCAGATCTGCCCATAATTTTTAACACAAAGAGCCAAGAATCAAACTTGACTTAGGGCTGTGGGCCAAAAGTAAATGTTGTATTACAACCAACTATATTATAGTAAAATGTATTAAATTTAAACATTTTTTAAATAATTAAAATAATAATAATAATTTTTTTGAAAAATGTTAATTATTGATAATTCACTTATATTGTTTTTTACATTTCAGTGCAAATATAATACAAAAAATTTTTAAAAATATAAATTAGAAATGAAGATATTCTTCAGTTGCATGTTTTTTTCCCCCTTTTTTCCCCTTCCTCTTGTGAAATGGCAGTCCAAATCAAATGTTATGATGGTCCACATGCCCTGATCTACATTATAATATATTTTATTATTTAGTGTATAAATATGTGTATATATAATAAAATCTATTTTATGTTTATATATATATATATATATATATATATATATATATATATATATATATAAAATATACTGTTTAAAATAACTGTTTTCTATGTGAATATATTGTAAAATGTAATTTATTCCTGTGATGCAAAGCTGAATTTTCAGCATCATTATGCCAGTCTTCAGTGTTGCATATCTTTTTTGAACTGAATTTGTACTCTGATGATAATTGCTTAGATCTATTAATGCTTAAATCTGCTACTTGATATACAGTATAAATTGAAATCCTGGTCATTGGTCATGAAGTGAGTGTGTTGATGTTTGTTGCAGTGATGCTCTGGAGAAGCTGTCCATCTTCAAGCGTATCGACAGGAGGCCGATGGCTTGGCCCTGTCAGCTGACCATCGGCAGCTCCCTGACCATCCGCATCGTCGGATACAAAGCTGTGAGTTCCTGATAGATCATGATCAAAACGGGTTGATGTTTTCTGCTGTGATTTGGTCTGATGTTGTGTTGGTTCTCGTAAGGTGACGGAGGAGAAGGTGAAGAAGTCCTGGGCCATAGTAGATGCTCAGAGTCACAAGAGAGACGACGTCAAGAGAGAAACGGTTTACTGCCTGAACGATGATAATGAAACTGAAGTACAGAAGGATGACACTATACAAGGTGCAGAACAAAGATTGAAAATGTGAAAGAAAGTGAAAGTGATATACGGCCAAGTATGGTGACCCATACTCGGAATTCGTGCTCTCCATTTAACCCATCCAAAGTGCACACACACAGCAGTGAACACACACACCGTGAACACACACCCGGAGCAGTGGGCAGCCATTTATGCTGCGGCGCCCAGGGAGCAGTTGGGGGTTTGGTGCCTTGCTCAAGGGCACCTCAGTCGTGGTATTGAGGGTGGAGAGAGCGCTGTACATTCACTCCCCCCACCTACAATCCCTGCCAGCTCAAGACTCGAACTCGCAACCTTTGGATTACGAGTCCGACTCTCTAACCATTAGGCCACGACTTCCCTGCAGATGTCACATTCACTGTGATTTTTTTGCAGTCATTCGCAGGAGCATATCAGATTTTGGCCACATCAGTTGTTTTGTGAACATAGTTGTAGTTGTTTACCTGTTTAAAAAGACAATTAATATTCAGTAACAGTGTTTCCCATACATTGATTTATTTGTGGCGGTCCTTTTTCCCATAAAAGGTACATACTGACAAACCTAGAGATATTTTTTGGATAAACCTCAACTATCATTCAGTTGGAAGATGTCGCCAGTACTGCTCCGCGAGCGTGAGGTCTGACTTTTTTTTTTTTTTTTTTTTCCAAAACTAAAAATTATTCAGACACCAGATATAATTAAAAAAAAATTTTTTTTTTTTTTTTTAACTAGTGGTTGGGTACAGGACACTATAGTATATTTATGTAAGTGAGGATAGCAAAATAAAGTAAAGTGTGACACATTATACCCAAAAATTCTTCATACAGTGGACTACCAGGAAAATTGATAAATTTGGGACCAAAAATTATTCAGACACTTTGACCTGACCATGTTTTCCTTAAATGTTTTTTCTTTAATTGCTAATGCGACCTTTTTACACCACAGACTGAACAAAATGAAGCATTGCTTGGTAATAGGTTGAGCTAAATTGGTATTATCTAATTGTGTACTTAAATGCAGCTCACAGCTATTCAATCGTAATTCATTACATACCTTTCTATCAAAGGTATGTGACATTATCAAGATGAATTTGTTCTGACACAGTTAAACTCTTGAGTTCTTGTCATATTTTATTACCGTTTTCTAAACTATAGCAAATAAACTATGATAATGTGAGAAATGTTGAAGGTGTCTGAATAAATGTTGGTTTGACTGTAGTTTGTTACTCGGACGCAGGCAGTGCGCTGCACGAGACAAAACAGTAATATAGCCAAAACCACTGCATACAGTCGCTCTTTAGTGTAGATGTATGCTGATTTTATCAGACGATGTTGCGATTCTAGTACAGGAGTAAAGTAAGAGTGACTCCTGGTTAACATAGTATTAATGGGTCGTATTTAGTCACTATTTATGTTTTATTTATGATGACAGAAAATATGTAAATGAGAACAGCATTATTGGGCATTCATTTGTATTAAAGTATGTGACAGTTTAGAGAGTAGAACAGATCTGAAGTGCCAAAACTTGTCTGAATGCAAACCCGAAGCAATGACGTCATTAATATGCTAATTAATATGTGACGTCACTTGCCACCACAAGTCTCCCAAAATCCTGTTGGAAGCACTAAGTAATATTATCAGTTTAACTGCACTGACACTGTCAGATGAGACCAAAATTTGCGGGTCTTAAAATGGTCTTTAAAAATTCACAAATTAAGGTCTTAAATTGAAGCAGAAAGTCTTAAATTGATAAAGTTATGGCATTAAATGTTGCATGAAAATTAGTTACCATTTAACATCTTCCTCAGTTCCTTACTTTAGATGCAAAATGAAGATATGAAGTCTTGTTTTATGAGAAATTGAACAAAATTAAGTCACTACTGCTTAAAGCAAGAACAAATATGTCAATGGGGAATGAAAACTAATTTTTCCTATGAATTAAGTTGATTTTTTTCCAAGCCCATTGGCAGATACTTGTTCTTTTTAATCATCAACTAACTTCATTTTGATCAGTTTCATGGAAAATAATGTTGGAAGTTGTATTTTCAAACTTTAAAGTGTTGCTTTCTGCTCCCTAGACATTTACATTTAGAGAACATATCGATGTATTGTGATCCCTTCCATTTAGTCCTTAAAATTTCTTTAGTTGGTCTTGAAAAGTCTTAAATTTACCTGATTGAAACTAAACTGAGCTGAATAATGACACTGTTGTCTTCTGTAGAGCTGCATTACAGCTAAAATTGATTTTGTTTATAACTGATGAATTTTGCAAAATTAACTGCTATTTTTCTGGGGGGTTTTGTGAAGCTGGTTTGACTCAATCTGTATTGACTAAAGTGTTATGAAAATAAATGAGACTTAAAAAACAAGGCCGTTTTGTTTCTTACAGGTTTCCGTTACGGAAGCGACATTGTGCCATTTTCTAAGGTGGATGAGGACCAGATGAAATATAAGTCTGATGGGAAGTGTTTTTCTGTGCTGGGCTTCACTAAGCAGGAGCTGGTAAGATGCTCTCCAGTAGATGGCGCTCTTTTCAAACGAGTGCATTTTATCATAGGGTCATGGAATTTTACAAACTGTACTTTCTATAGCAACTACAGTTCTTGTTATATTCAGCTTTGTGAGTGCAATCTTTATAAAATGGCTTGTACAAATCTCTATACATCTTGAAAAGAGTGCAAGAACCCTGAAAATAGGAAGCTACTGAAAACAAATTGCCAAGTCAGTATGACGATTATTTAACACATACTCCAAAATCAAATAATCTTAATAAGCATGGAATAATCTTAATTTAAGCATTTTGTACTGTACTGTAGTCTCTTGCCTTGTTTTTTCCCTTGATAATGTACAGTGAGAGTTGTTTGTTTGTTTGATGTAGATTCGTCGTCATCAGTTTATGGGAGACCAAGTTGTCAAAGTTTTTGCACCCAGAGATGATGAGGTGAGTTTTTACAAAGCTTTTGTGTTCAATGTGAAATTATACTGGAATTTACTGTAAATGTAATAATTGTTAGTAATTGTGATGTTTCAATACATACGGTAGTGACAAAACATCCGAGGACACATCTAAATTTATTTTCATTTAAGCCTGGAAATTAACAAATTTTTAGGGTTTTGAAAAAGTAAAATAGTGTGAAATTAGAATATTAATCGGTAACCAATCAAATGTGATGTTCTAATATTCATGTCCATCTGTCACGCAAATGATCATGTTGATAGCATATATATATACAATATTGTTCAAAAGTTTGGCGTTGCTATGATTTTTAATGTTTTTGACAAAAGTCTCTCCTGCTCAGCAAGACTGCATTTATTTGATAAAAAAATATTATTACAATTTTAAAAAGATCTTTGTCAATATATTTTAAAATGTAATTTATTCCTTTGATCAAAACTGAATTTTCAGCATCATTACTCCAGTCTTCAGTGTCACATGATCCTTCAGAAATCATTCTAATATGCAGATTTTCTGCTCAAGAAACATTTCTGATTATTATCAATGTTGAAAACAGTTGTGCTGCCCAATATTTTTGTGGAAACTTTTATTTTTCAAGATTCTTTGATGAATAGAAAGTTCAAAAGATCAACATTTATTTGAAATAGAAAACTTTTGTAATTTTATTAAAGTCTTTACTGTCACTTTTGGGCATCCTTATTGAATTAAAGTATTAATTAACTGACCTCAAACTTTCAAATGTTAGTGTAAACATTTTCTACTAAGATAATTTTGTTTATTGCATGTATGCAGCATGCAGCAGTGGCACTGTCCGCTCTGATTCGTGCCCTCGACAGTCTAAAGATGGCAGCGATTGTACGTTATGCTTATGATCGTCGTAGCAACCCTCAAGTGGGCGCCGCTTTTCCTTGCATAAAGGAGAAATATGAAGTATGTGGATTCATATCAAACAGAAAGCACACTATAAATGATTTATCTTCAGTATGTTGCGCACCAGACTCACTCCTCATGTCTCTTATCCTCAGTGTCTGCTATACGTGAAGCTGCCGTTTATGGAGGATCTCCGACAGTTCACATTCCCAATGTTGGAAAACAACAAGAAGTTCACACCTTCAGGTGGGCCCTCAGATAAAAAGACCCACAATACAGCAGCCAGTTTCTATCAGATGTGTATACAGCTGCAATTTTAACTTTATTTCAATGAATTCTGCAGCATTATGGTGTATCAGCAATTTCTTGGTCCTCTCAGGGTTTCTGCAAGTCTTAAAAATTCTTGCGAGTCTTAATATGCTAAAAAAGGTCTTAAATCATAACAGATGAGTCTTAACTCATAGTTCAGTCATGGTATTAAATGTTGCATGCATTGCATAAAATTTAATATCTTTGTCAGTATTTTTGTCTTGTTTTCCAGTGCAAATATATCAACATCCTTAAATTTACTTGAGATGCAAAATGAAGAAATGAAGTCTTGTTTTTTGAGAAACTGAACAAATTTAAGTGAGTTTATAGTTAAAACAAGAAAAAATATCTGTCAATGGGCCCATCATAAATTAATTTATCATAAATTCACTTCCTTTTGATAAATGTCTCAGAAAAAAGACTTCTCATCATGAGTTGTTTTTGCGTTTTCATTTTAAAAATGTTTAGACATGCACTGGGAAACAAGACAGAAATAATGAGGAAGAGCATCAGTTTTGTGCAGAGTGATCATGAGCTATATTAAAAGTTATCTCCATATTCTAGTTGAGCTATCTTTTGGTAAAAAGTCAGTTAGAAGTTGTAAGTGCTGCTTATTCAACTTATTATGTATCTCCTTAGACATTTACATTTAGAGAACATATTGACGTATTGTGTTCCCTTCAGTTTACTCCTTAAAGTTTCTTTAATTGGTCGTTAAAAAGTCTTGAATTTACCTTCATAAAACTTGCAGAAACCCTGCTGCTGTTCTGAGGCGCATCCAGATGAAAGGAGATGAATATTGATGTTGTTGTTTGAATATGATGTTGTTTGTGTGAATGTCTCTGTTCAGAGTCTCAGCTGTCAGCCGTGGACGCGCTGATCAACTCCATGATGCTGGTGGAAAAGGATGAGGATGGAGAGAGCGTGGATGTCTTCAAAGTCAACCACATTCCAAACCCACAGTTCCAGAGACTTTTCCAGGCATGATGGGACGGGGTGGTGGACGTTTCTCTGTTTTTATCAGCCTGACAATATTTGATACTGTCATAACAGTCAAATGCATTTGCATTTATGCATTTATCAGATGCTTGTAAACCGACTTGCAAAAGAGAGCAATGCATAGATTCAAAGTGTTTAATGTAATTAGTAAAATATAATTCTAGCTAAAAAAAAAATCAATGTTTTGCATTAAATAAACTCAAATAATATTTAATATTTAAGCATTTTCATTCATATGCATAAATTTAACTATACATAGTCCTAAACAAATATATTTACCTATATATTTTGATAACAATTTTAGAATGAGTAGATCATTCAATAGCTAATATAAACAAAAAATTAATAATTATTTTTACGGCATTTATTAGGTGATTTAAACCTATACTATGATTTATTCGTTTATACATCTTGAAAATGCTTAAACACTTACTAATAAGCAAATATTAATGTATTTTCAAGTTGTGTAAATTGATGAACCATAGTATACATATTAATTTTAACCTAGAATAATAAATGTTGTTCACTGTCAAATCAAAAGTTTGGGCTCAGTAAGATTTTTTTAAGTTTTTGTAAAAAGTCTTCTGCTCACCAAGGCTGCATTTATTTGATCAAATATACAGTAAAATTTGTGAAATATTACAATTTCAAATAACAGTTTTCTATTGTGATATATTGTGAAATTTAATT
Organism: Tor tambroides; assembly: GCA_021397915.2. Lineage (NCBI taxonomy): Eukaryota > Metazoa > Chordata > Actinopteri > Cypriniformes > Cyprinidae > Tor > Tor tambroides. Next base: position 23,962 of record JAFVLL020008230.1, read on the forward strand.
TATTCCTGTGATCAAAGCTGGATTTTCAGCATCATTACTCCAGTCTTCAGCGTCACATGATCTTCAGAAATCATTCTAATATGCTGATTTGCTGCTCAAGAAACATTTCTGATTATTATCAGTGTTGAAAACAGTCGTGCTG
>JAFVLL020008232.1:0-31143 GCA_021397915.2 Tor tambroides
TATGCGGTGCAGGGTTTTGTGCAGCGGAGGTCGGATGCTCTGTGTGGAGGAGATGGTGCTCTGTGGGCTCTCCTGCTCCATGTGTGTGAGGAGGTGCTCTGCGTTGGGTTCCTCACTCTTCTCTTTGCTGTCCTCTGTGGTGATGTACAAGCTCAGTTTCTCCCTCCTCAAAACCCTCTTCATGCCTCCTCTTTTCTGCTGGCTTCGGCTCTTTTTCCCCGGTGAGCCGCAGGTCTTCTCCCAGGCCAGTGTGGCGTCTTTAAACTCCACCGCATTATAGGGATCTTCCGTTTTGTTTGAGATCAGCTCCCTGTCCTCCATCATGAACAGCTTCTGTGGGTGTAAGAGGAGGCATTAAAACAGAGAACCCCTGAACTTGAAAAGAATCGTTCTCACTTAAGAAAAAAAATCTGTCGTCATTTACTCAGCATCATGTTGTTCCAAACCTGAATGACTTCCTGTGAACACTTAAGGATAAATACCACAGAATATCCAGGCACTTCCTTATAATAAAAGTGAATGAGTACTGGGACTGTTAAAGGGATAGTGCACCCAAAAATTATATTTTGAATAACTGTTGATGGTCTCCATTGACTTCCACATGAAAAAAAAAAAAGTTAATGGGGACCATTAACTGTTTGGTTACCAACATTCTTTAAAATGTGTTCTTTCAAAGAAACTCATACAGGATTGAAACAACTTGAGTGTGAGAAAGGGGACGTTCACACAGAATGCGTTTTTCCATTCCAACATGCTACTTTTCCACTGTTTTTCTAGGTAAACATGTGCTAGGTGGATATGCATGACTGTGTTTTTAAGACGCCATGTCAACTTAAAATAATTAAATTTTTTTAAAACCATTCCTGAGCGTTGCGTCTTGTGTTTTTAGATGCAAAAATGAGTTTTGTGTGAATGGCCCCTAAATGATGACAGAATGTTCATTTTTGGGTTAACTGTCAATTTAAGTTCCTAAACATATCATAAATGTAGCCCAGTGCCATTATTTAAAATCTAAAATCTTTAAAAAAAAATAAAAAAATTTGGCATATATGTTGATGAGTGAGATCATCATCAGAATATGTGAAATCTTTGTTCATCTCAAAATATTACTAAAAATATAACATTTATTCTTACATTTACTTTATACAAATCAGTAAAAATTTAACAGCAAAAAGATACATGTAACTTATCCTGAAGGTGGAAGTTTTTAGAATGATACTACAAAGGCCTTTTCCTTGATAAAATTAGTATCAATCAGGAGATATTGTAGCAAATTGTTACATTTTTCAGCAAAAGTTTTGATTATGTTGATAATTTAGAAGACTTGATACAATAGGCTTTATAGAGTTTTCTGTGTTATATTATCACACAGCTTCAGAAGACTTATATATAGATTACTTTAATGATACATTTATTGTGCTTTTTGTCATTTTTGCCATCAAAGTCTCTATTTTTTCAGTGTATTGGAAAAGAGCTGCTTGGACGTTCTTCAGATTTTCTCCTTTTGTGTTCCACTGAAATGAATTCACGTTTTAAATAACATGAGGGTGAGAAAATAATAGCAGAACAGTCACTTTTGGTTCGTTTGTGGATGTGGATGTGTTTTTGACCTGAAATCGTTTGACGGCCACAGAGCCTTCGGATAAAGCACGCACCGCCAAGGGCGTGACCTTCAGAGCAAAGGTCATGGAGTTGAAAACAGCGACGACGGTGAAGGTCTGCAGGTTGTGACAGAAATGCAAACAGGTCTCCGTGAGTTCAAGTACACAGTTGTTTACAAGCCTCGGGCAGAAACACGGCTTTACCTGTGCTGCGGTGAGATCGTAGCCCAGAGCCATGTGAAGAGTGAATGTGCACACGCTGGCTATCACCACCACCACTGGAGCCACACCCACCGTCAGGCTCTGAACACAGCCGGCCCACTCCAGGATCCTCCTCTCTTCTGACCGAACCTCTGGAGACACAAACAGAGGAGTCGTCAAAGAAGCAAGAGATGGTTTTCTGTTCAATGACTACGTTCTAAGTCACTGTACAACTAACAGGTGTGCTTCCCAAAATGTCCTGGAGCTGTTTGCATAAACTGCTTAGACTAGTCTTACAAGTTAGTCATCCAGTTTTTCCATTAAGACTAGTCTAATTTGAATCTGAAAAGTTAGACAGATTAACTTTTGACTAACCTAACCTAGCTGGTCAGGCTAGTTTTAGTTTAGAAAAGGTGCTGTATGTAATTTTTTGATTGCACTAAAGCAAAAGAAAAGGAGGAAAAAAACATAAGTTTGCAGATATTTAGGAAACATGTTAAGTTCACACACTTGTTTCTCTGAAAAACAATGCTACAGTCAGTTGTTCGAATTTTAAATGTGTGTTCCATGTCGGAATGTATGTTTTTGTTTTGGTCTGTGTGACTCCACCCACTGCCAGTTTAACCAATAGTATTTTGACACTCCGGGTTGCCAGTTGGTGGAAAACACAGTGTATCGCAGCCATGGAAGCCAGCAAGCAAACTGGATCAGAAATGGCAGATTCTATCAAACTTAAAAAGCCATCTGCACCCATCTAAAAAGCTCTGTGACCAGAGGAATAATAAAACGCGGAGGAATCAACTCATCAACTTACAGTGTAAGGCTTGTTGCTTAGGCAGATGCGCTCACTTCTTGTTGCATCTGGCAACACAGAACGTCTGGCAACTTCAGAAGACCACTTTTCTGTTACATTTTTTGTGCTTTTTGTCATTTTTGGATTCCTAGTTTTCATTAATTTCATTTTATTAGAAAAGAGCTGTCTGGACATTCTTATCTCACACACTCAGTCCAAAAAACAAAAGACATTTATATTTTGCATTTTCCTAATTCATTTTTTATGATCAAATTAACAACTTGAAAAACTGCAAAACATTTAACTGCTGAATTTTATGTGATCCCACTGAATGTCAATGTCTCAATTAAATGACAGGCAATTAAAAAAACAGTTGAAGCTATAAGGCAGTCACTTCTAATGTATTAGTTATTCTTTTTTAAAACTGAACTATGTACGAACAAAACCATATTTAGCCCTCAAAACAAGACTGAAAACCTGCTGTCTGCATTTAGCCATATTGTGTTTGCATCCTACAGCATAGTTTCTAATTTACAAGAGCCACACTATGTTCAATCCGGCAGCAACACTGAGAACTGCGACTGTAATGGAAGACAGATCATAATCATAAATGGGATGTTGCAGTGGATGCGAATGGTGAGGCACTGGCTGGTGTCCAAATATGGAATGCCAACCTGCCATAATTAGAAATAAAGAAAGAAAGAAAGAAAGAAATAAAGAAATGTACAAAGAACTGTAAAAAAGCAAATATAAATAAATATATAAATAAATGTACAAAGAAAAGTAAAAAAACAAAAATAAATAATTATATAAATAAACGTACAAAGAAAAGTAAAAAAACAAAAATAAATAATTATTTATAATTTTATTTCCTTATTTATGTATTTTTTAATTTTTTCCCCCACTTTTATTTATTTTCAAATTTATGTATTTATTTATTTACATATTTTAAATTATAAATTATTTATTTTTGTTTTTTTACATTTCTTTGTACATTTATTTATATATTTACTTATTTATATTTGCTTTTTTACATTTCTTTGTATATTTATTTATTTATTTATAATTATGGCACGTTTGGCATACCATATGCAAGTGCCCCATTTCACCCTCCCTCTGCAGCACTAATATTTGTCTCCCGACTGCCCGCAAGCCGGCACATTCATTCAGTGCTGCTCTCTGGCTTACAGCCAAAGTGTTTTGCTGCTGGTCTAAACAACCAGAAGCGCTGGACGTAATCTCCGAAAACATTGCTGGATCTACATAATTCATATATAGAAGATGTTAATCTATGCAGGTTGTGATATTTTATTCATAAGTGCATGCAAAAAAAAGTGTAAATAGAGGAAAGAAGGCCATGCATCCTTCATTACTGCTCAGCTACATAACAGAGAATGAGGTAAAAGTAAGGTAAATGATGGGTAAAAATGGATTACTGGAGCAGTATATCTCAGTTTAAAGGGTTAAATGATCCTTTTCTCCATATACAGCAACATCAACAGTTTCTGAACATTTAAGACACAACCTAAATGGTACTTGGCTGGATATTTTATATGTAATGACGTTCAGATATTTTATTTTAAAAAAAGGATAGTATGAGTGCACTTCAAGTAAAAATTTTACAGAAAGAGGATTTGAGTTAAAAACTGATGAATAAATACACTACTCAAAATAAAGACAAATCATATTTGGTTTATATAATGAACTACACCTGTGATTACTCCACTAGATTTCATATTTTGCTTTCTATGCAATGAAGTTCACATATTTTTAAGGTTGATTTAAGTGTCTGAATACTTTTTGATTCCACTCTACCATTCAAAATCTGAGGTTGGTAAGTTTTTTTTGGTAAAATGTTAAAATAAGGTTTCATTTGCTAACTATATTTTATGCATTAACTAACATTAACTAACAATGAACAATACATTTTTTTTTACAGTATTTATGAATCTGTGTTAATGTTAGTAAAAAAAAATACAGCTGTTCATTGTTAATACATGTTAGCTCAGGTCCATTAAATAACATTAATAGATACTTTTGATTTTCATTATGTATTATTAAATGTTGGAATCAATAACTAAGATTAACAAATGCTTTAGAAGTGTTTTAATGGCTAGTTCATTAACTAATGCAGTTAACTACTGTTAACAAATGGAAACTTATTGTAAAGTGTTTGAAAGAACCTCCAAGGCTGCATTTATCTGATCAAAAATACAGTTAAAAGTTATATTGTGAAATATTACTATAATTTCACAAAATCATTCTAATATGCTGATTTGGCGCAAAAGAAACTTATTATGATAATGTTGTCAACAGTTGTGCTGATTAGTATTTTTGTGGATACATTTTTTCAGCATTCTTTGATGAATAGAAAGTTCAAAAGAACAGCATTTATTTGAAATGGAAATCTTTCGTGACATTTTAAATGTCTTTACTGTCGCTTTTGACAATTTAATGTGTCCTTGCTGAATAAAAGTATTAATTAGTTTTATTAAAAAAACCCTCCAAAATTTTGAATGGTAGTACAGATGCATATCACCCAAGCTGTTCTTATGTAACATTCAACAAAGTCAAACCATCCAAAGGCATTACAGAAGAAAGAGCGCTAAATGCTTTTGTGAGTTAATCTGGCAGCTCATTGACTCTCAGGGCATTTCAGTGATGGAGGACTGAGGAAGGACAGAGCCAAGACAGCGGATTAGAAAACTTGTTCCTTTGAATGCAGTGCAAAGCCACAGAGATGATCCTTTGATTTCCACGGATTCTACGACATCTAAGCACTCAGTCACCATCATTATACGCTCACTTCCTGTTTGGCTGAGTCAGTGCTACTGTTTGAGTGGGTGTAGTCGAGTGCGGTCTTACTTTGGATGTTGTTGGAAAACGCTGTCTCCCAGCAGTACATTTTAATGAACTTAATACAGCCCAGGATCTCGTTCATCAGCCGGACACGCTGGTCCGTAACCGCCACACACCTTTTACGGAAATACGCTGTCAAGCGGGAGGCCAGCATCTGCAGGAAATAATTCAAAGGTGAAGAACGAGCTGTACAGTCAGACACAAGGCTACAAAGGGAAATCCCAAGAGTAAAACTGTTAGTGTACAGACCAAGACAAGCATTTGTAGTTAACAAGTATAGAAATTTTAGATTAGGGAACACTATTCCACTATAAACTATTTGCTTATTGGCATGCATATTACTAGCATGTTGGATGTTTATTAATACTCATAAAGCACATTATTAATGCATGACCATATTCTAGATCCCTTAATCCAACCCCATACCTAAATATAACTACTACAACAACTACCTTGCCTACTACCAATAAACAGCAAATTAGGAGCTTATTGAGGGACAACTCTTAGTTAATAGTAAATATGTTTTCCCTAATGTAAAGTATTAACTTTTTTTTCTTCTGAAAATGACTGATTGTTTTGCTAGAGAAGACCCTTATTTGTCACCTGGGGTCATGTGGTGTGCTTTGAAGCTGCCTAAATATGGATTTTGGACCATCAAAAATGGTCTACAGTGAGTCTGGTTATTAGAGGGAGAAAACCCCTGGAAGGTTTTCCTGCAAAACCTTAATTTCTCTTTAGCTGAAAAAGTCATATACATCTTAGAAGGCCTGGGCATAAGTAAATAATAAGGCCATTTTAAATTTTGGGTGAACAGTTAATGTGTCTCAAATCACAATTAAACTGTAGCTGCATGCATGAAACCATATTCCCTGGCATGCTCATCATTAATATATTTCATAGTATAATTGAATCTAACATTATATTTTGTTATTACATGACTTGCAAAGACCTTTTGATTTCCAGTTTTAAAACTATGCAGAAGTATTTGTATTTTACCTTCTGAACAAAAAAAACAAAAAAAAAACACACTTTAAACCATCCTAAGTTGGCCTAAGAAATGTCGATGTGTGGAAGCCCACAGTTATTATTAGCACACAATATTACTGTATTCATTAGCTTTTTTGTTTCAAGTATGATTCTGTATGTCCATATATCCATCAATTTACAGTGTAATGATGCATGCAAACTCGCGCTGTGCCACAAACCGGTCTGTTTTAAATTAAAAGACGGAAAACACACGTTTCTCATGCTGAGAGATAAGCAGGTGTATGTGTGTGAGAAAATATCATATATGGTGTTAAAAAAATAAATGACAGCGAATGAGAACAGCTCCTATCCACCTTATTTTTCAACGCAGAACTAAGCCATTTTCTGTGAATGTGCGAGACTTCCAGTTCATTAGCTGCTATATGGAAATAATGAGAAGAATAATAAAGTAAAGAGTAAAACTGTTTGTGCTACAAACCAGTGTGTTCATAATTAAGATAATACATTAACGTAAGAAAGACCAGTTTGTAATATGAAGCAGCAAAACGAGCTGTTTTGTACAGCTAAAAATATCTGGAAGTGGATGAGACCGGAAACCTGACACATTAAATTTACAAGTGGCCAAAGGAAAAATAAGGTAGATTCTCTGCTATTATTTGAGCTCTATTAGTTGACACATTTTACATTGGAACATTCTCTTGCTGTTTACTGTTGCCAGGGACTATTTTTTAGTGGAAGGACAACATTTAACAAACTTACTTCAAAAAATTAACATCAATACATTTTTGGTTTATTTTGGTATTTTTCATTGTGTGGTAAACATTTTATAAAAGCAATAAGGTACTTGAAGCGTGCTGTATTGTGAATTCGTCACGGCTGAAGGGGCTGCAGTGACTAACAACGCCCTTCAGCCATGACTTATTCACAATAAATCATGGCCTCTCGTACCTTATCACATAACACATCACGTCAGATCAAAAGTGAAAATGTCAGATTCAATGTCTTTTGAGAAAATCACATCACAAATCACATGTGAGGACAGCAGTGTGAACTTGGCCTCTGTAAAGGCTGCAAATGTTCCTGTCATAAAAAAAAAAAAAAGATTAGATGTGCTTATCTTACCATGGTGGGATAGAAGATGACAAAAATGGCCGATCCCACGAGTGCAGTCGGTCCTAAGAAATAGGTGGTGTATAACAGACCCAGAATCCCGACGAGAGGCCCTCCGGCCAGCAGACAGCCCACAGAGACGGCCTCATACAGACGCTGTCCATCACTGGAGCAAATGTTTACCAGCTGAAAGAGAAACAGAATGAGTCACCCAAACTAAAACATGGCACGCTTAACCTGCATCAGCCCTGGCACAGTGCATTAGCGTCATATAGCACTCAGACCTCACAAACACAAACCCTATTTGGTTTTAAAGAGCCAAAAGGTCACATGAAAAAGTGAGCTTAAACCCTCTCAGATGTTATTTTGTCTTTACATTCAAGTAAATAAGGCATGACCTGAGATGTTCTCTCAATGTCGATATGCGAAGCTTGTTTACAAAAGTGCTGTTTCTAATGAATAGTTTAGTACAGTGGTGGCCAAAATGATTAGAACACTAGGATTTTAAGCAGTTAAAAAATGGTTTTAAGTTAGTTATTTCTATCTTTTGCTGTAGTGTGTCAGTAGGTAATATCAGTTTACATTTCCAAACATTCATTTTGCCATTATTTGTGATAATCCAGTGAGATTTTTTAGATCTGATCTGATCATCATCCAGTCTGTCTGGAATGACATGAAGAAACAGAACAAACTGAGACAGACTAAATCTAGAAGAACTGATGCTTCAAGAGACCTACCTGCAAAGCTACCTGAAAAACTCTGCGCAAGTGCACCTAGAGCAAACGCTGCTTTAAACACAAAGGATGTTCACACCAAATGTTGATTTAATTTAGTTAATAGAAGTTAATTGATAAAGAAAATCTATTTATGACATTATTTTTGACAGCATCCTCATTTTACAGCATTTTTACACAAATGCCTAAAACTTAACAGTACTGTAGCTTTGCAGGTAGCTTTCTTGAAGCATCTTGGAGACGTTGTTCTCCACAGTTCTTCTGGATTTAGTCTGTCTCAGTTTGTTCTGTTTCTTCACTGGATATCACTGGATTATTACAATTAATGCAAAATGAATGTTTGGAAATGTAAACTGATATTTCCTACTGACACACTACAGCAAAAGATAGAAATAACTGCCTTAAAACCATTTTAAGCTGCTGAAAATACCAGTGTTCATTTAATCTTCATTTTGGCCAGCACTGTATTTATTATGGGAGTATTATCACATAGTTCACCTCTCCTGTGCTGATGTCTTTTGTGCTGCGCAGTCGCAGGATCTTCTGGAAGGCGAAAGTGAGCGCAGCCCCCCGGAGGCGTGCGGCTGTGCGATAGTTGACAGCCCACATGAAAGCCAGAGACCAGGAGCGTGTCAGCTCCATGAGGAAAATCCCCGCGACCAGAGCCAGGCCATACAGCAGCTTCACGTCTGCACACTGAGAATACTCCAGCAGGGCTCGGATCAGCAGAGCCTGAGAATAACACAGCACAGTGAGGATGCTGAGGAGGAGACAGGTGTACCAAGACTTTGCAGAGGTTTTTTTTTTTTGTTTTTATCTGAACAGAATCAAAATTACATGAGGAGGGATTCGGAGGTGAGCTTTGAGGTTTTATGGAATCAGAACATCCTCTGACTTGTGCTGGGGTTGTGGGATCAAGTGCTGCTCGTAGGAAAATACCTGAAAACACTTTTTCTTTCTTTTATTTTTTTTTTGACTCAAACTATTCTTATTGTGATTATAATGCAGATCTGGTCCTGGATGCTAATTGGACAGTACAGTACAGTTGTGCTGTGCGTCGCATTGCTAAAAAATGTAATTCTTAGAAATAAAGAAATTAATATAAAGAAAAAACAAAAATTACAGAATTGGAACTGGAATTTTTATTTATCTATTTATTTATTTTTAATTTTTTAATCGTCAATCACTTTTCAAATTGATCTTATGCCTTAGATAAATACCTTTATTCAGTAAGGACCAATTCAATTGTTTAAAAGTGACAGTAAAAGGCCTTTATAAAAATGTATATATATTTTAAACAAATGCTGTTCTTTTGTACTCTCAAGACATCCAAAAAAAAAGTGTTATCCTCAATCACTTCTCAAATTGTTCTTATGCTTCGGACCAAACACATTTTTATATATATATATATATATACACACACACTTCGAACAAATGCTGTTCTTTAAACTTTTTTGTTCATCAGAAAATACTTAAAAACTGGAAAAATTAATTTATCATCCTCAGTCACTTTTCAAATTGTTCTTATGTCTCTGACCAAATACATACATTTTTAATTTTGTTGAAAAAGATAAATACTTTCATTCAGTCAGAAGTCAGGACCCATTTAACTGATCAAAAGTGATGCAAAAGCTACAAGACATTTATAAAAATACATATTTTAAATAAATGGTGTTCTTTTTAACGTTCTTTTCTAACGCAAAACATATCATGGTTTCCACAAAAATATCAAGCAGTTTTCGACATTGATAATAATAATAAATGTTTCTTGAGCACCAAAGCTTTGCCATCACACAAATAAATTACATTTTAAAATGTATTCAAAATAAAACACAGTTATTTTCATTTGTAATAATATTTAACAATTTTACTGTTTTTGCTGTATTTTTGATCAAATAAAGTAGCCTTGGTGAGCATTAGGGACATTAGGGACAAAAATGTTTAAAAAATCTTACAGACCCCAAACTTTTGAATGGTAGTGTTATCAAGCCAATAATAATATCTGAGTATTTACTTGAAGCCATGGACAGCAGTAGTGAGGAAATATTTAATTTATGACATGAAAAGAACATTAAAATGTACTGCAAATAAATATATGAGCTCCTGAGACAACGGCTGACCCATGCAACACTAAACAAATCAACGCAAGGAAATAAGTGTGCTATTTTGTAACATGTAATCCCTGATAATGCTATTAAGCGAGAGCTGTCAGGGGCATGTGCAGCCTTGTGTGGGGAAATAAAATTAACAGCTGCGTTCCCAACAGCGTTACAGTAAGAAACTCCCAGCTACAACAAAATAAATCCCCTCATAGTGAAACTAATAAGATCAAATGTGTGTTTTTTGGGAGATTTTTTTTTTTTTTAATCCGAACTCTAAATCATTCTTTGCTGAATAAAGATCTAAGCTCATTTGGCAACAGAAATAAAGCAGCAGGCAATAACTGGAATAATATGAATAACATGCCTCCTGGACCATGGAAAATCCAGACACACGTCACAATCCTGTGGATTAATACCAGTTTGAAGTACAAGAATGTATGAAAAATTTCAGGTTTATATTACGATTTTCATTTTGAGCCTGCATGAGCTGCAAATATAATCTCTCGATTGATCCCTTGAATATAAATCTGTTCATAAATGTGTGCAGGTATGCTTTCTGTGTGAAGCAGGAAAGTGCTGAACCATCACAGTGTTCATGCGCAGTTAAAGGGACAGTTCATCCATGAATTAAATTCCTGTAATTATTTTTCCACTATGAAATACATTTTATTTTTCCCTGAATTCAGTTTTCCATTTTCTTTTTTTCTGGATTCTCTGTTTTATGATTCAATACAAATTTATCATAAAAATGGTGTCTAATTAAATGAATTAATAAAACTTTAACAATTTAATTAATCTTTTAAAATGTAATGAAATTAAAACATAATTTACCACAAAACACAGCATTTTTATTTTTTGTCTGCAAAAACAGCACTGTATAACTGTATAAATTAATGAAAAATTCCTTGGTTGTATGAAATTCTTTATTATTATTATAATTATTACATTGAGAATTATATTTTAGTAAACAATAGCAATATATTTGTCATAATTTCTTCAAGTTAAAGAGGACTTTTATTTTGATGGGTTGTTGCGAAGGTCTCTCAGTTTTACTTTCAGTGTCAGTGTGTATTTCACGCTGTTATTTTCTCAAATGAAACACTGTGAAGCTCCTGATGCGACTCTCAGAGCAGCTCTGAAGATGAAGTTAATGTATTCATGTCCTTATATATCAACATAAATTTTACCGTGATTTAAATATCATATCGTTTATTTGACTTGATTTCTTTCATCACACACACACACAAATAATCTTCACATAGCTTTTTAACTCAACAATGATACATAATGATCGCTTGCTGTCAAGCTCCAAAAAGTGATTGCATCAGAAGACTTGCAAATATAATTTACACATTATAACTATTATGTCTAATGCTTTTTGTCCTCTTGGTTCTTGTAAGCCTATGATCACTATGAAGTATATAGTTAAAAAAAAACCATGCCAAGATTCTTAAACATTCTCCTTTTTTAGGTGAACTATCACTGTAGAGGAAGCAGGTCAAAGGTCAGGATGCAGCCCAACAGTTATGTCAGAAAGAAAATGAGGTCAAACTCACAGGTCCAACAAATCCAGCCACCATGGTGATGAGCAGGGAGAAGATGGCCACCAGCATACGGGTCTGACAGAACCTCCAGAACACCCGAGACAGAGACGCCCCGTCCTTCCCTCGCCGCTTGAGCTCCTCGTGCCACAGCCACTCCAGTCTGAATGATGCATTACCAAACACAGAGTGTTTAATACTTCAAGACATGGCAAGTGTTTTTTATTGTAACATGAAGAACTGGGTAATGTTTTTATTCAAACCTTTTATTAAGGGGATAGTTCACCCAAAAATGAAAATTTCCTTCTTCTGATGAACACAAAAGATGATGTTTTGAAGAATGTTGGTACCCAAACAGTTGCTGGTAACCACTGACTTCCATATTATGGAAAAAAAATAAAAATAGATACTGTGGAAGTCATAGTGAAATCATAGGAAGTCACTGTTTGGTTACCAACGCTCAGAAAAACAACAGGAAAAAGATACTCCTATAGGTTTGTAACAACTTGAGGATGAGTAAATGATGGCAAAATTGTCTTTTTTGTTGAATTATCCCTTTGACTTGAGTTTTAATGATTGTATTCAAGTGATTTAAGTCTTTTTAATACCTGTCTAAATTAAAGTCCACATGGAGTGAAAAGTCACTCAATCGATTTTTTAAAAAAAATGCATGTTAGTGACCTTATTGCAAAAATCAGAGGTTTCATTTTTTAATTTCTTTAACGATTAATCAAAATGTCTGGATCTTCTGGTGATGTATGCAGGATTTCTCCAATTATTTAGTGCATTTAAAACTGCTCCTGCAAGCTCACATTAGGTGGGGGGTAGATAACTTACAAACTAGTCTGTTACTGATTATAAATTACTTGTTGAAAATTGTAGTCAGTAACGTAATCTAGACTACTCATTTTAGGTAATGTATTCTGACTACTTGTAGATTACTCTTAGATGACTTTTGACAATTTGTTTATAGATTTAAATGGCATTATTGTTATAAAAAAAGAGAAATTATTGAAATATTAACCTTAAAGGGGACCTATTATGCAAAAATCACTTTTAAAAGGCGTTTGAACACAGTTGTGTGGCTGCAGTGTGTGAAAACAACCAGCCTATAATTGTAAAAATCCACCCACTCATTTTTTTATTAAACCAAAAAATCATGAACAGTCTCTCCAAACAAGCTGTTTCAGATTTTCCCTCTGTGCACATCACTGAGGGGAAAAATTCCTGCCCATTAGTGACGTTCTCTGCCCTATCAGCATAAACACAGCCCTGAGTGAGAAGCTGCAGTCCGCCATTTCTGGAGATATACAATGTCAGCGTTTTGGGATGCACCAACAAACATAGGATTCTCGCTGAGGACACTGTGTCTAAGGAAATGTCCTGGAAAAAAATCGGTAAAGTTCCCAATATGTGTAGGGATCAATACCAACGCTTCGTGCGCAGACATCAGCTCCAGACAAAGTAAGTATCAGGTGTTTGTTTTCCAAATTGCCTTTCTGAAATAGCTTCTTGGCACTCTGTAAGGCTAATTATGCTAAAGCTACCATTGTCTCTGCCTGTTTTCACTAGCGCTGCCTTCATGAATGATCGTGAATATGAATGTGGTAGTTAAAAGTTACATATGAAAGCAATGTGAGTCTATCGCTTAAGTTGGTTGAGGTCATAATCACAAGTGGGACTTCTAAAGTTTGAGATAGCATGCGATGCACCATGAGACGAGCTAAACTCAGTAAAAAAAGAAACGTCCCTTTTTCAGGACTGTGTATTTCAACAATAATGTTGTAAAAATCCAAATAACTTTACAGATCTTCATTGTAAAGGGTTTAAACAATGTTTTCCATGCATGTTCAATTAACCATAATCAATTAATTAACATGCACCTGTGGAATGGTCATTAAGACCTTAACAGCTTACAGAAAGTAGGCATTTAAGGTCACAGTTCTAAAAACGCAGGACACTAAAGAGACTTGTCTACCGACTGTGAAAAACACCCAAAGAAAGATGCCCAGGGTCCCTGCTCATCTGCGTGAACGTGCATTAGGCATGCTGCAGGGAGGCATGAGGACTGCTGATGTGGCTAGGGCAATAAATTGCCATGTCCGCACTGTGAGACGCCTAAGACAGCGCTACAGGGAGACAGGAAGGACAGCTGATCATCCTCGCAGTGGAAGACCACGTGTAACAACACCTGCACAGGATCGGTACATCCGAATATCACACCTGCGTGACAGGTACAGGATGGCCACAACAACTGCCCGAGTCACACCAGGAACACACAATCCCTCCATCAGTGCTCAGACTGTCCGCAATAGGCTGAGAGAGGCTGGACTGAGGGCTTGTAGGCCTGTTGTAAGGCAGGTCCTTACCAGACATCACCAGCAACAACGCCGCCTATGGGCACAAACCCACCTTCGCTGGACCAGACAGGAGTGGCAAAAAGTGCTCTTCACTGATGAGTCACGGTTTTGTCTCACCAGGGGTGATGGACGGATTCGTGTTTATCGTCGAAGGAATGAGCGTTACACCGAGGCCTGTACCCTGGAGCGGGATCGATTTGGAGGTGGGGGGTCCGTCATGGTCTGGGGCGGTATATCACATCACCATCGGACTGAGCTTGTTGTCATTGCAGGCAATCTCAATGCCTTGCGGTACAGGGAAGACATCCTCCTCCCTCATGTGGTACCCTTTATGCATGCTCATCCGGACATGATCCTCCAGCAGGACAATGCCACCAGCCATACTGCTTGTTCTGTGCGTGAGTTTCTGCATGACAGCAATGTCAGTGTTCTGCCATGGCCAGCGAAGAGCCCGGATCTCAATCCCATTGAGCACGTCTGGGACCTGTTGGATCGCAGGGTGAGGGCTAGGGCCATTCCCCCCAGAAATGTCCAGGAACTTGCAAGTGCCTTGGTGGAAGAGTGGGGTAACATCTCACAGCAAGAACTGACAAATCTGGTCCAGTCCATGAGGAGGAGATGCACTGCAGTACTTCAAGCAGCTGGTGGCCACACCAGATACTGACTGGTACTTTTGATTTTGAGCCTCCCTTCATTCAGGGACACATTATTCTATTTCTGTTAGTCACATGTCTGTGAAACATTTTTAGTTTATGTCTTATGGTGTTGACTCTTTTAGTGTTCATACAAATATTTACACATTAAGTTTACTGAAAGTAAAAACAGTTGAAAGTCAGAGGACGTTTCTTTTTTTGCTGAGTTTATGTTGTTATTTTTATCGCGCCATGCTCCCCATCTGTGTAATTCATAAACGTGAATTTATTATGCAGAGTACAATCAGATGACTGACTTTTAAACGAGTACATTTTCTGTAAAGATAACAGGCTTGTACTAATTGTGGAATGTCTTGAAGCTCCGCCCTCTTCTCCAGGAGCACCAGCTCTTTTGCATTTTAAGCGACATACTCAAAAATGGTGCGTTTTGGCTCATACCCTAAAAGTAGCAATTTTAACAAGCTA
Organism: Tor tambroides; assembly: GCA_021397915.2. Classification (NCBI taxonomy): domain Eukaryota; kingdom Metazoa; phylum Chordata; class Actinopteri; order Cypriniformes; family Cyprinidae; genus Tor; species Tor tambroides. Next base: position 15,407 of record JAFVLL020008232.1, read on the forward strand.
TAAAAAAAAATTATCTGTCGTGGATTTTGAGCTAAAACTTCACAAACACACTCTGAGGATATCAGAGACTTATTTTACATCTTGTAAAAAGGAGCATAATAGGTCCCCTTTAAATCTCAGGGGGACTTGTATCATGTAATCCATAAAAAAGTAACTGTAATCTGCTACTTCCATTTCATTGCAATTTAAAGAAACTAAATTGTTGGACCAAACCAAAATTAAATGTACAATATCACAATGCCAAAATGCTTTTGTCACTTTATTAGACAGCTCTCTGTGATCCTTGATTCTGATTGGTCGATAGCAGCATTCTGTGCTCAAATATTTTTGAATAATGAAGCTGAACTGTATAATTTATTGTTGTTCCTGGCAACCAATTTCCTATAAAGCTGTGCTAGTTTTACATCTCTAGTATCACTCCCCTGTTTTTTTATTCTGACATAATAAAATGACCTCAAATCATATTTCATGTAATTTAGAAAGATCTCTCTGCTCTTGATCACCCTGCTTTTTTGGGAATAATGGCAATCCGACTAGATATAATCCCCGATCTCATATCTAAATGAATAAATGTGGGGTATTTAACTGTTAAACCTCTGTATTTAAACTCAAGGGTTAAACAGCACATCATATATTTCTGGTCTTTGGATAGTACAACTTCTTTTGGGTGCACATTAGAAGCCAAAACATCCATACGTTCATTATAAATCATAAATGATGTTCCATTTCTCATAAACATTGCAATGCAAAATCTTGAAAACAAAATCACTGAAAAGATCGAAATTCACCCTCAGAATGAACAATCAATCTGAAGGGCCAAGGATTTGAGCTTTCAAGACCTACCAACAACAAAAAAAGTCCAATCACAACTTTTATCTCCCACAAGGGTACAGCACATGGTGAACTGGATCTTATTTATTTCATTTTTAAAATTTCAACTGCCTTCTGTTTTGAGGATAACACTTTACGTAAGTTTTCCAGACCCCATAAAATATCCACCCCGCTGCACCTCTCACACAAACAAGTACACAAGCATCCCGCCTATCTCTGACACAAATCCAGTAACGGGAGACACAGACCCTGAGGTCAAACACTGAAAACTGACACCACTTCTTACGGAGCCACTGAGGCATGGCTGTCAGGCCATTTGGACAGCAAATACAGGAGCCTGTATTTAACAGCAACACATGAACATTGATCTCGCAACAAAAGAAAGCACAGCCAAAATCTGATCCTATTCATTCACCGAATGCAGGCTAATCTCACATCTGTGATTAGAAAGGGCAGTTACAGATTATAGGTGTTTTTCCATGTTCCCTTGTCCTCGAGAAACCCTTTGAGCCCCATCAGTGAGCCAGCTTAGTCGAAAGGGACACGGGCTGCAATCTGACGAGTTAATGACATAACCGTTCTGTAAGAAAGGTGCAGACTGACTTTCTCTCTGATGTCTAATCCTTGCTATGAATAACACCCACCTGCCATAACTCTCTGGGCTGTGTGAGCGTGGGAGGCGAGCATCTATCAATCCCCACCGTGACTCGAGGGATTCCCACACCAACCTCTTGTTATCAAGGCGTCAACTGTGAGAGACCTTGGCTCAGGAGGTATTTTCTAATAGATCTGTTTGTTCACGGTTCAGCGTTGGCACATGCGAGAGATGCCTAACTTGCGCTTGGCTCCTGGGTAGGGCTGAACGATTAATCCAAATCAAACCGGAATCATGATTTGGCCTGTTGCGATTATTGAAATCACAAATGCTGCCATTTTTAATTAGGCATATACACATCTTGCCTCTGTATAATGTATATTTAAGTAGTGTTTATAGACGTTATGTGCCAGAGAAACAAGTGCGCTGCCATCTTAAGAATTTTGTCTTTGAACTTCCGTATTTGCGGGAGCTCTGTAGCAACGCTTTTGAAGAGTAATGTACGTTCATGCTGAGGAAATACAAATGGAAGACAGAAGACAACGAGCACAGAGCTGAAAAGGGGCGGGCTACATAAAGTCTATAACGTGCATCTGAAAAAGCAACACGTGTCAAACATCCTCCCAAACTAAATAAGAAGAAGAACAAAAGAGAACATTTAATAACATTATTTTACTCCACAACATCAATCATTTGAAATAACTTCATTTTCTGATCTGATGTGGATTCTTATCACAGAATAAGCAGAAATGTATTCTATACTGTAATAATAAAGGCTATGTCGATTAGCATTGGATTCTAAATGTACTTTATCATTATAAAAATACCCAAGATGGCTTGAAGAACACAGATAAACCCTATATTGTCGCCTCATGTATTTACTGTCTTCAGTAAAGTAAATTTACTGTCTGATGTTAATCAGTTCAAGCATTTCTATCTTCTTTTTACTCAGTCACAGCAATGGCTGAATACCTTTGTCCATATTAGGCATTTTCTGGAAAGTCATGAGTTTTATTGATTCTGTGATGCATGTGTGGAGTTTCCGCGCGAGGGCGCCCTCTGGCTTCCAGTGTTAATGAAACAGTAATGCACTCTCAGTCCTATTTTGGGCTTAAATAGGAATAGTATTGTTATTATCTTATCCTTAATTTGATCTAATTATTTAAATTATTATTTTTTTTGTTAATTCGTTTTTAAAAAAATCACATGTGTGACCCTGGGCCACAAAACCAGTCTTAAGTAGCACGGGTGTATTTGTAGCAATGGCCAAAAATCATTAGGATATTAAGTAAAGATCATGTTCCATGAAGATATTTTGTAAATTTCCTACCGTAAATATATCAAAACTTAATTTTTGATTAGTAATATGCATTGCTAAGAATTTCATTTGGACAACTTTAAAGGCGATTTTCTCACTATTTATATTTTTTTGCACCCTCAGATTCCAGATTTTCAAATAGTTGTATCTCTGCCAAATATTGCCCTATCCTAACAAACCAATGAAAACCTTATTCATTCAGCTTTCAGATGATGTATAAATCTCAACTTCAACAAATTGACCCTTATGGCTGGTTTTGTGGTCCAGGGTCACATTTTAAATCACAATTTTAACCAGAAAACCAGCAATTAGATTTTTTCTGCAAATCGTGCAACCCTACTCCTGGGTATTTGCGTTTAGACAAACACAACTAGACAGTAGACAAACCTTGACAATGGAACAGAAGGTTTCCGCTACTAGCTCACCTTTGGCAGTTCGTTTCTGAGGCCTCATGGCAAGACAGACCCCACACATCTTCCATCTTGAGACAGGACGCTTTGTGGGCCCTCCATGCCAGAGGGGACAGCCATTGCAGGGTCATGAAGGAGAAAAATCCAGCATTGTCCACCGGGTGCTGATGTCTGGGGGAGAAAATGGAAGGGTTTGGATCACATCAGTCATCTAGGCGCTACGTGCTATGTCTGAGAACGGCGTGACCTTGAACACAAGAGAAAACCTTTACTTGCTGCGGCCAAACAGGAGATGAATCACACATTCATGTTTGAACAGCAGTTTGCACATCCCTCTCAGAACTCTTACGAAGCAGTGAAAAAGTTCAGTGGCTCTTTATCAGTCAGCATGTTAAAAATTGAGCCGTCTGTGAGAAAAGGATAAGAGCGTTCTTATCAGGACCTCATTGACTGTCACTTGAGTCCAAATGGCAGTGTAGCAAACATCTCCTAAGGCCTGTTTCACACCTCACAAAAGTATTTCGGTGCATATGTTTATTTTGGCCCCATATTAACAGGTTTCACACTGTCTGCATAAGCAGTGTGGTAGAAGTGTAATATAAGGCAGGTTTTTCCACACTAAACTTGGCAGAAAAACACTATACATTTGTTTTATCAAAACAAGCTTTTGCAATATAGGCTCATGTGAAGCAACATGTTTAATGCAGGTTAAACATGCATTGACGCACACAAACAATTTATATTTAATTAAGTGACAGATTCAATTTATGGCAGTTATTATAGAAATATTCAAAGTAGTAACCCAGAAATTACTTTATGTTTCTTTAAAAAGCCGCTGTGTGAAAGTACAACGCAAGTCTCCTGTTGTAGTTTGTGAAACTCAGGTCTGAAACGTTCAGGTGCGGATGATACGACAAGAAATTGTATTGTCCTTAAAGAAAGAGGTCATTCATTTTTTTCTTTCAGATAGTTTGGCTGGACAGCAAAGAACACAGATTTTGCCTATAAACATAAAAAACATCTATTCAAATATTGTCAAATGTGAAATTTGTTCTGTGGTGTAACTGTTATTATAAACTGAGAAATACAAAAATGTATCAAAATAAACAGTTTGGACAAACTATAGCAGTCAACATTTGAAGTGGATCAAAACCTTTCATCAAAGTTGTCCTAAAACCAAAACAATACCTGTTCTTGTCTTAGAACAACTTTGATGAACTTTTTTGACCCACTTCAAATGTCGACTACTGTATATTGGCATTAGCTAATTGGGAATGTTCATTTGTGATCCTTCCACATTTTAAGCATTAATAATCATAAATGAAGCTTTAAGTGTTTTGTGCGTAACTGTTGGAAACAATGTGTCAAAGTCAATTAATACCTCATCCTGCAGCGTGACATGCTGTACTCCAGCAAGAACTATTTTAAACAGCATTTGCTAATTCTTTTATAATTATTATACATGCAGTGTTTATGAGCTCTAATTAACTGAGAGATGTACTGGAATATAAACAAATTCATTTTTCACACCACAGGGCCATTTAAATGAACAAATGAGGGGAAAAGATCAAAATAATCACATATTTTTCAACAATAGGAATTTGAATCTTTAATTTTATATGGTTATAACAGCTACATCCAGAAGAACTTACTTGTGCGTGATCCGAAAGGGCTTGAGTATCTGTAAGCTATGGCGATATCTGCCTCGTCTTTTTGTTTCGGTGTCCAATTCCACCTCATCATCGGGGTCTGGGAGAGTCTGTGGAGGGGACAGTGTCAAACCCTCCACCTGTCCTACGGCCTCCAAGGCATCTGAAAACATACCTGTCTCTAACAAACACAAACAGAATAACACTCAACAACACTCCAAAAGCTACAGAATACTGTCAGACACTTGGGATAAGCTCCTGTCCACACTCATGACTGGGAATATCTGAATCTGCTGACTAATATCAGTGCAGTGACACAAACCTTCCTCTAACTCTGCAGCCAAGGCCATAACGTTAAAGTGTTTATCTATTTAAAGACGCCTGTGGGTGGCCTCAAGGCTGGTGGATACTGAGACGGAGGATATTCGAGCTGGCCGTGTGTGTGTTGACCCTGTCACTGATCCATCTGTGGCATAAGTCACGATAAGGTAAATCCAGCAACACCGTGACTCTCTGTATCTGCTCACTATACGTCACTGGCGACCGCCAGATAATGAAAGATAAGAGCATAGTTTCATTATTTACACTCTATACAAGACTGTGTTCCATAAAAATCACTAATGCAATAGGAACAATCCCTAATACAGCTCACAAACGGTCTGAATGTATCATTCATGAATCAGACTAATCCAGTTCTTGACTTAATGACTAAATCATCTAATGTCAGTCAGATTTGGAACAACATTTTCATTTTTGGGTAATGCTCCATACATGACCCCATTTCAACAGGCACAAAAACAGCTGAGTAGAACATAAACACACAAAAAAATGTAAACAATTTGGGGCTTATATAGAGCGTATTGTTCATGTTTTACCCCCCTATCTTTAGTTTCAGACTACTATGAATATTTATCCATTTGCACATAATTTGAAGAGAAAACAATGGCAAAATAAGATCCTCTACTACCACCATTGTGCCCAGGGTTGATCCAGTAGGACTAAATCTACTGTATAATAAGTGTCTGCTAAATGACCTTTAATGATTAAAAATAGCTGAATAAGAAATCCGTTTATGATCAGTTGTTGATTTGTGCTCACTTTTCCCATCTTTGCTCTCTCTATTTCTTCTTGTTCCTGGAACTGTGCGTTCCCTGGCATTTCTGGAGATGTTCTCCATTGGGATCCTCATATGGGACATTTTATAGATTATCAGAGCTACTTCTATCTCAAATAAACATGACCTGAACATGAATATTGACTTTTCACTATTTAAGGTGTTTAAAAGCAACACAAAATTGGCTCAGAAAGTTTTTAAGAAAGTTGGAGCGTGAAGAAGGTCACTTACATATCAAACAGAAAACGTCAGGATTTTCACCCTCTTTCCTTTCAGCTTCAGGATGTTCCCACAGGTTATAAATGATTTATTCAGAAAGCCAACGCTCTCTGGGTCCCTTGCTGCACATGACACGTCTTCTTCTCGCAAAAAAACTTTAACAGCATGTACTCTGATCCTGCGTAAAAGTTTCACCGCGTTAAGAAAAAGGTGCAGCGGAGAGTTTGACGCACCGCTCAAGCCGGAGCGACGTTTTGAAACGTGCCGCAGCACAGCTGACGGAATTCCCTAAATGCATCCTGCGTCACGCCTGAGCAGCCAATCGCGGATTTGCTTGGCCGTCTCTACGGTAACCGGAGCTGAAGGGGAAGGAAAGGGCACGTGGTGATCTTTGCAACAGCGCGCAGACAGATTACCGGACTATTTTGGGCCGGGCCGGTCCGGTCATCTGAAGAGCACTGTTTATAGGAAATAAGATGAGCAATCTGACAAGAAGCACTTCGTTTTTTAATAGTAGCTGTTGCGGAACTCGCATATCTCTGAAAGAGTGACGCGGTGTGACGAAATGCTCGCGTGAATTGATGTTCCTGAGAATGTTACGTAATAAGACTTTGCACAGACTTTTACTATTTTAACTTAAAAACAAACCTTGAAACCCGGGCGCTATCTTTCCGTCCCATTTAGATTAATTTTAACTGCTATATTTCTCATCACTGGGTAATAAAGTAAATGATTATGTTACTGTAATGTTGTCACTAATATAAAGGTCATGACCTTGGGCTGTGTGTTAACATATGTGACCCTGGACCACAAAACCAGTCATAAGGGTCAATTTTTCAAAATTGAGATTTATGCATTATCAGAAAGCTGAATAAATAAGCTTTCCATTGATGTATGGTTTGTTAGGACAGGACAATATTTGGCAGAGATACAACTATTTGAAAATCTGGAATCTGAGGGTGAAAAAAAATCTAAATATTGAGAAAATCGCTTTTAAAGTTGTCCAAATGAAGTTCTTAGCAATGCATATTACTAATCAAAAATTAAGTTTTGATATATTTAGAGTAGGAAATTTACAAAATATCTTCATGGAACATGATCTTTACTTAATATCCTAATGATTTTTGGCATTAAAGAAAAATCAATAATTTTGACCCATACAATGTATTTTTGGATATTGTTACAAATATACCCCAGCGACTTAAGACTGGTTTTGTGCTCCAGGGTCACATATGGTGAACTGACAAGAGCAAGTTGTTGTGATTTTGATGTAACATGGCTCTATGCAGTACAAGAGTCCAGTCCATGCAGAAAAAGACAATAAACAAAGATTTTAGGATATATAAGGTTATGCAATGTCTAATTCTAGCTGGTGTTACTGGTCAGCAAGTTTTGCAACATTTTAAAATAACCTTTTAGCTGTTGTAGTTCAACAAGTGCAACAATTCCATGTTGTTTCAATTAATATGAGGTCATAAATGCTGTAAGGCACTTATAAAACTATACGAAAAAAGTTGTTTTAAGTAGTTTTAGTTGAAGAATATTAACTGCTGTGTGCTGAATTAATTTCAGGCACATGAGAAATTACTTTTGCAAACTGGCATTGGTCACACTTTATATTAGGTAGCCTTAACTGCTATGTACTTACATCAAAAAATAATTGTGTTTATATTGTATTGCAAAACACTTCTGCTGCTATTGAGGTGGGATACGGGTAAGGTTAGGGACAGATTTGGTGGTATGGGTAGGTTTAAGGGTGGGTTAAGGTGTAAGGGATTGGTCAACAATGTAATTATAAATGTAAATACAGATGTAATTACATATAGGTATTTTAAAAATATGTATAATGTAAAAACATGTATGTACACAATAAGTGCATTGTACCAAATGATTAATTTAAATGTAAGTACATGGCAGTTAAGGCCACTTAATATAAAGTGGGACCCTGGTATTTGTAACACTTAATGCAACAAGTAAAGACATTGCAGTCAAACACATCATACAATGCTGTGATTAAACTGCAATTCTCCATTCTCAGGTGTCATACAGTTACAAGTGCTGCAGACCTGTGCTGTAGTGACCTCTGTTGGCATATAACACACTGGTTGCATGAGAATTGCCGAAAGCAGTGCTTCTCAAACCAGGTCCCGCATGGTGACCCGCAGCACTGCACAGTGAAGGTCTCTTTTATTAAGCACACCTGATGCAGATCGTCAGCTCATTAGCACTGAGTGTTTCAGATCATACAGTGCAGAATGAGCAGGACTGAAAGCCACTGACCTAGAGAGTCACAAGACACCGTAGAAATAGAGGTGAGTTTGAATAGAACCTAGTCCTGTAAAAGTCCTTGGCATGTTTTCTCCTGGAAAATAATGTATTTTTTCCAATTTTACCACCCACCTGTCATAGTAAAACAAATAATATAAAATATTTTAAAAAGACATTTTTCTGCATAACAGCCCTGAAAAATTAGGCAAAAGTTTTATGACAATTACTTGATGAAAAATGTTAAGTGACTAAAATAGGCTGCAATCATAAATAAATAAATATGTAGTATGTAAATATACAGTGTGTGTGTGCGTATATATATATATATATATATATAATTGTAGTTAGTAACAATCATAAACATAATAATTAGATTATTCATTTTAGGTAATGTATTCTGACTACTTTTTGATTACTTTTATATTACTTTTGACCTAACTCGTTTATCACATAGATTTGAATGGGATTATTATGTACCATATTGATTCATATATATATATATATATATATATATATATATATATATGTATATATATATATGTGTGTGTGTATGTATGTATGTATAGTTTTAATTATTTAATTATGTAATCCATAAAGTAACTGAAATATATGTATATAGTAACGCACTGCTATATATATACAGGTCCTTTTCAAAAAATTAGCATATTGTGATAAAGTTCATTATTTTCTGTAATGTACTGATAAACATTAGACTTTCATATATTTTAGATTCATTACACACAAACTGAAGTAGTTCAAGCCTTTTATTGTTTTAATATTGATGATTTTGGCATACAGCTCATGAAAACCCAAAATTCCTATCTCAAAAAATTAGCATATCATGAAAAGGTTCTCTAAACGAGCTATTAACCTAATCATCTGAATCAACTAATTAACTCTAAACACCACCTGCAAAGATTCATGGGGCTTTTAGAAAACTCCCAGCCTGGTTCATTACTCAAAACCGCAATCATGGGTAAGACTGCCGACCCTGACTGCTGTCAGAGGCCATCATTGACACCCTCAAGCAAGGGTAAGACACAGAAAGAAATTTCTGAGCGAATAGGCTGTTCCCAAGTGCTGTATCAAGGCACCTCAGTGGGAAGTCTGTAGGAAGGAAAAAGTGTGGCAGCTGCACAACGAGAAGAGGTGACGGACCCTGAGGAAGATTGTGGAGAAGGACGATTCAGACCTTAGGGGACTGCGGAAGCAGTGGACTGAGTCTGGAGTAGAAACATCCAGAGCCACCGTGTACAGGCGTGAGCAGGAAGTAGGCTACAGGTGCCGCATTCCCCAGGAGTCAAACCACTTTTGAACCAGAAACAGCGGCAGAAGCGCCTGACCTGGGCTACAGAGAAGCAGCACTGGACTGTTGCTCAGTCAAGGTGCCAAGAGTCTGGAGGAAGACTGGGAGAGAAATGCCAAAATGCCTGAAGTCCAGTGTCAAGTACCCACAGTCAGTGATGGTCTGGGGTGCCATGTCCCAGCTGCTAGTGTTGGTCCACTGTGTTTTATCAAGGGCAGGGTCAATGCAGCTAGCTATCAGGAGATTTTGGAGCACTTCATGCTTCCATCTGCTGAAAAGCTTTATGGAGATGAAGATTTCATTTTTCAGCCGCGACCTGGCACCTGCTCACAGTGCCAAAACCACTGGTAAATGGTTACTGACCATGGTGATACTGTGCTCAATTGGCCTGCCAGCTCTCCTGACCCTGAACCCCATAGAGAATCTGTGGGATATTGTTGAAGAGAAAGTTGAGAAGGCGCAAGACCCAACACTCTGGATGAGCAAGGGGCCGCTAACTCGAGCATCCTGGGCCTCCATAACACCTCAGCAGTGCCACAGGCTGATTTACCTCCATGCCACGCCGCTTGAAGCAGTCATTTCTGCAAAAGTTACGACCAAGTATTGAGTGCATAACTGAACATAATTATTTGAAGGTTGACTTTTTTGTAAAACACTTTTCTTTTATTGGTCGGATGAAATAATACCATTGCAGAGACCAGGAATTTTGGGTTTTCATGAGCTGTATGCCAAAATCATCAATATTAAAACAATAAAAGGCTTGAACTACTTTAGTTTGTGTGTAATGAATCTAAAATATATGAAAGTCTAATGTTTATCAGTACATTACAGAAAATAATGAACTTTATCACAATATGCTAATTTTTTGAAAAGGACCTATATATATATATATATATAATCTCCTTGCCTGTATTACATATGGAGAGCTCAGTTTTTCTGTGGTTAAGGTGAGTCATGTATTTAAGGCCACTCACTCACCTTAATGTAGTTATAAAGCTTGTCCGCTGCTGTCTTTTAGCCTGCTGAGAGTCATACATTAACAGTCCAGAAATCACTTAGATGGTTTCACTTTCCTGAGCTGGGAAATCAGCTGAACGCAGGCGATCAATGAAGTGCATCCAAAGCTCCCTATCAATTTCCATGAGGCTTCATAATAGATCTGTAGCAACACACTCTGCTGGACTACCTGCTTAGAGCCATGGATGGATACACTGATGAACACACAAATGTGACCCTGGAGCACAAAAGCAGTCTTAAGTAGCACAGGTATATTTGTAGCAATAGCCAAAAATACATTGCATGGGTCAAAATTATAGATTTTTTTTCGTTAGGATATTAACGAATATCCTAAAATCATTAGGATATTAAGTAAAGATCATGTTCCATGAAACCAGGTGGGAAAAAAAAGAGTACACTTCCATAATGTATTTAAAGTGCTCTATTTTTACGCACTAATTTTGTTCTTAATATACTTAAAATGATTTTTAGTACTTAAGATCAACTTAAGATCTAAGTGTACTCAACTGTGCTATTTTGATACACCATGAATATGAACTAAAATGTGCTTTTAACATACTATCTCTGTATTTAAAAAATGTATTTAGTTACCACTTGTAGTACACTTGAACCCATCTTTCATTCACTAGTACACTCAAGTGTACTACAAGTGGTGACTAAATACATTTTTAAATACAGAGATAGTATGTTAAAAGCACATTTTAGTTCATATTCATGGTGTCTCAAAATAGCACAGTTGAGTACACTTAGATGATCATAAGTTGATCTAAAGAAGTACTAAAGAATCATTTTAAGTATATTAAGAACAAAATTAGTGCGCGGAAATAGAGCATTTTAAGTACATTATAGAAGTGTACTTTTTTCACCTGGCAAGATATTTTATAAAGTTCCTACCATAAATATATCAAAACATAATTTTTTGATTAGTAATATGCATTGCTAAAAACTTCATTTGGACATCTTTAAAGGCGATTTTCTCAATATTTAGATTTTTTTGCACCCTCAGATTCCAGATTTTCAGAGAGTTGTATCTCAGCCAAATATTGTCCTATCCTAACAAACCATACATCAGCCATACACCTTATGACTGGTTTTGTGCTCCTGTGTCACAAATAACCTTAAAAGCTCATTAAATGTTATCAAACATAAAATACCACCACTTCAAGAATAAGTCACAAAAACAATGGCTCTCCAGCAGCACGTCTCAGGCCTGTTTCACACCGCAGGCGTAAGCAGCACATATTTATTTTGGTGCCAATATTAGAATTGTTCATTATCACCATCTTTTCCACTTTCTCAGTGAGAGACGTGCAGATGGAAGCGACACAGCTGATGCACATTACAATGCGAATCCACCAGCGGCGTCCTCTCTGACCTGCGAGTTCATCCCATCGCCCCAGCAGTATGAGGTCAGAGGTCCAGCGCCATCTCACACTCCATAAGGTAGACTAAACCCTTTATCTGTCTATTCCCAGCACAGGGTGGTCTGGCCACAGCCGCTATCAGCAGAGAGCCTGAAATCCAGTCTCAGCTCTGTCTCAAAATAGATTTCTCTTTCTTGTCTTTCTCCCCTTGTTGTACACGGCACTGAAAAGATTGTCTGGAAAATACAGAGTGTAACTCACACCGGGGCTGGACAGACTGGAGCTCGTGTTTCCATTCGGCTGTATGTTCAGAGAAGATAATGGTATTTATATTGCGGTAGGAAGTATTTTCTGTGTGAAGGCCAATCAGCTTAATAGAATGTTCTGGTTCAATATAACTTAAGCTCTACACATAATCTGTGGCATGCTGTTGATGACCACTGAAAATCATTTAGACTTGGCCCTCAGTTTGTAAAAATAAGCAAAAGTTGTTTTCTGTAATGCACTTTTATAGTGAATCTCTGCAGCCACAATACTTATAAACATTATACTAGATGGGGGGGGGGATTTTTTTTTAGATTTACATGTGTGAATGCATGTTTAAATATTTAACGTCTCACTTAATGAAGAGAATATCATGTGGTGTAACTAAGTGTGAGATGTGAGTGTACACATCTGAATGATTATTTAAGAAAAAAAAATCATATTTAAATTTATTTGTCAAGATTTATTTTCACAAATATCATGAATTGTCATAAAAAGAAAAACGTGACAAATTTATTTAGAAATGTACTATTTGTATTCTTTTTTAAATATTTATACTTTAATATTTAACTTTTATAGCATTTTCAAAAAAAGTGTTTTATTTTTTATTTTTTTAAACATTTAAATATTTGTCAAGATTTATATAAAATTTTACAAATATCATGAATTATTAGTTAAAGAACTTTTATACCATTTTCAAAAAAGTCTTTAATTTTATATATATGTACACTTATTTTTTAAATTTAATCACTTAATTATGAATATAAAACATTTTCCTTACACCTCAAATGCATTAAATAAGGTGTGAGTGTACACATCATTTAATTATTACTATTATTATTATTATTATTATAAAAATAGTATTATTATTAAAATGGATGTATAATAATGAATAGTATTGTTATAAAAAATATTTATGATCATTTTTAAAAATATCTTGATTTTTAATGAATAAATTTCATAAAGTAGCTAACATCCTTTACTAACATCAGAAAAGATCAAATTATCTGATATTTTAAGAGATTTATTGACCATGTAGTCATGAGTGTCTGAAGTTTTACTTTGATTTGACTTTTATTTTAATATTAAAAAGCATTTTTTGTTCTAAGAAAAAATAAAAGATTGTCAACCTGTTTAATATGGATTCTTTACATTCTCTTAATGAAGTTTTTGTCATTATGATAACATCAGGACTGTTGTGTCATGACATTGTGTTTCTAGGTGCAGTCATCATATGCATAAACAGACTCCACATTGCCGTTTCAAAACCTCTAGAATGTGCCATAAACATCCACCGTAAGTGCATTACCGCAAACACAATTTTCGTTTGACAACTTTGGTTATTTAACCGAGGAACGAGTCGGCATTAGTGTCACCGTCAATAAAGCTTAACTTGTTTTGAAGCCAAAAGGCTCGCTTAAAGATTCAGACAGAGTGTATCTGCAAACAGTCGGAGAAGGATTGACTGGAGGTGAACTTTATGGGCTGAAGCGAGTAACCAGCCCTTCAGATCAGCACTAATGGCCAGTCACTCAAGCGTGAAGTGGCCGCTTTCGAGCCGTCACAGACAATTTCGTCTTCGCATATCCTTAAGATCTTTATTGGGCGGTGCGGTCACAAATCAAAACTCATTAAGCAAAGGCCTCGCTAATTTAGATTTAATAAATGTGACTTAAGGGCAACAGTGTTAGACAAAGTTAACTAAGTCACCATGACTTCCTCATTAAGCAAAGACGACGACAAGCACGTTAAAACACGAGTGCATTTCAAAGTTTTTGTCAAAGTGACAGCTGCTCTACATGCCGCAGGTTTCATGGGTGGCAGAACAAACAAGACTGAACTTTTGTTGGCTCATAAATATGCAGCGCTACAGCTTTAGACCTGCTGTTGCACTCACCTCCACAGCCTATAGTGCTGGAGTGAGGAAACATGAGGAAAAGTGCAAAGCTAACTAATTAATAGAGTTGCTACTGGAATATAGTCTGTTTTACTTTTTTTTTTTTTTTTAGCACGAGATGACAAGCTTTTAGTAAAACACTGGTGGAAAACAAGCCACTTCAGTTCATTATTTTGAGGAGAGAGTTCTGACTTTGTTCAAAGGCTTCATGAAACAGCCGATGATGACAAATAAGATCTATTTAGAGGCACACAGCTCGCTTTTCCCAGTAAACACGAGGAAATAAATCTTTAGAACATGATATTTAGACAAAACGGATGTTAAGTCAGAGGAAAAACAAGAGTCGCTTTTGGGAGCGTCGGTCTGAAGATGAAAACAAAGCGGCACTTTGTTGAAACAAAGTTATTTTCATGTTTAAAAAGAGTTGTGAACTCACTGAATCACTTGGATTGAAGTCATCTATTTCTCCATTTGTTTTTGAAAGGTCAGCGGCGTAATGAAGATGAGTGTGACTGTAGTTCATTAATCAGGCAGCGTGTCGTCTCAAAGCTATCACGACCGCTGGCATTTCAAATCAAACACATCAGGATCTCAAATTAAATTATGGAAAAGGCCAAGAGCAAATGACATCCAAAAAAAGTGCAGTTATTAGTTTCTTTGAGCTCCATTGTTTCTTTAAATTTAAGTGGTGACCTTTGACCCTTACCTGTAATTCTAAGACAGTCCACTTTATATGTCATAGTGTTTATTTTTTATGACAAAATAAAGTCAACATGACCGATGAAAGTGGCAAAGTATATACTGCCAAACAACAGACATTTAACTGTTTATTCAAAATGATTGTTAGGGACAATTTAGTAGTCGCTGGATATTGGGACTATGCCCTTGTTTGAAATATTTACAGTGGACAGATGTGTAAAAACATTATGTTGAGAAAAAATATATATCGTTGTTATAAAGCGCTCTTTCCCTTTTTGATTGAATAATTCTTACAAAAGATTTCTAGTTCAATTAAACGCTGTTCTTTTGAACTTTCTGTTCCTCAAAGATTATTGAAATCAGCAGAATGATTTCTGAAGGATAGTGTGACACTGAAAACTGGAGTATGGATGCTGAAAATTCAGCTTTGCATCACAGGAATAAATGACATGTTAACATATACACCTAGAAAAGAGTTCTTTTCAACTGTAATAACATTTCACAATTTGACTGTCTTTACTGTGTTTCTGAACAAATAAATGCAAAAAGAATAATCAAAAAGAAAATGATTGATTGAGTCAGTGTGGAAGAACTTGACTGGTCTGCATAAAACCAAGTCCTAATCCCAGTTGAACACTGGCTCTGGTGTGACTGTAAATGCAGACCTTGAGCCAAAAACTCATCACCAAACACCAATAACTTGTACATATGGGTTCAGTCATTTTAGACACTTCCAAAACTGTTGCAACAGAGATGGAAATACAATTTTTAAATACATGAATTATG
>JAFVLL020008234.1:0-12530 GCA_021397915.2 Tor tambroides
TTAATTTAAATGTTACTACATAGTAGTTAATGACGCTTAATATAAAGTGGATCCCCTATGTTTTTGAAGCCACTTATAATCGTATGCAAGAGGACGTTTCTAATACAATCTATACGTTAAAAAAGATCACTATCACACAGACAGCAAGACAGAAAATGGGACAGTGAAGTTGTAGATTTAACATTCAGTGTAATTCAGTATTTTCTAAACAGACAGCTGTCTAAGCAGCACAACATTTGCATGCAGGTCGTTTATTAAATCAATCTGTTTCATCAGTACTTTCTATGTCTGTTTTTCTATTTACAAAAAGACTTTGAAGACCAAATGTGTTTCATATGATTATGAAATATATTTAATTCACACAGCTTCCTAATATGAATCAGTCATTCATAAATAACATGAATGCTATCGAAATGTTTGTGTGATTTAAAAAACAAGACTGGGTTTTCGGCATATGACTGTGTCAGTTCCTGCAAGATCACAGTAATGGAAACAAACAGTCACTACAGCCAACAGGAAAACACCTCCTGGGAGTCTTTCCCCAATTAACAGCAGGTAAACAGGTCAGTACATGTCCATTAGTCAGCCCCAGTTTTCCTGGAATACACTGTTCTTAGGTTTAGCTGTTTCCTGGTAACGCATACAGAAAACTGCAAATGTCAATTTCCTTCCGCCTCTGAATCACTATCACAGTCATCATTGCTAAAGCCCATGTCATCAAAATCTTCATCGTCCTCCTCCTCGTCTCTTTTTTTCTGTCTTTTTCCTTTATTTGGCTGGCTGGTGTCCTCCACCTCTTCTTCTTCCTTTTGGTCAAGTCTAAAAAACAAAAAGCAGACAGACACATAAACTGTCTAAAACAAGTATGAATTATAATAGCAACACACTTCAACATATAAATGACAGTGGAATGTTTAATTAATCTTAATAAAGAAATGTCTCTAATAATGCACAGCTAATAAAATATGAGAGCAGTGAAAGCAGCCCGAAGAAATATCATGAGGCAACAATTAAATTTACCATTACTGTGTATGTCCACAAGATGGCACATGTGCTGCACTGATTTACTACAACTACTACTATAAGACACTGTTACAACGTTACAAAAGATGCATATTTCAAATAAAAGCTCTTCACTAAACTTTCTATTCATCAAAGAATCTCTCATGGCATTCACAAAAATATTAAGTATCAAAAATTGTTTTCTACATTGATAATAATAAGAACTATTATTAATAATTGAGCATCTATAATAATTGAGCACTAACTTGGCATATTAGAATAACGGTTGAAGGATCATGTAACACTAAATACTGGAGTAATGACTGCTGAAAATTCAGCTTTGTCATTGCAGGAAAAATTACAATATGTTAAAATAGAAAACAGTTTAAATTGATGCTGTATAGCAGTTAAATATTTCAGAGCATGTTTTCAACATTCTCTCAAGTATTATGCAATAAATATGCACATTATGTAAATATAGATTTACATTAAAGTAGTGCATTATATCTAATTTGCACGTCTGTACAGACATGTTCAGTTGTAAGAGGCCTATACTCACGGAATGACAATCTCTTCCTTCTTCCCACATTTTGCACAAAGCTCCAGCTTTAGTGCACATGGCTTGCATATGATGTGATAGGCATCCTTCACTGTTTTCTGAAGACACTTCACACTGGAAAAGGCACAGAAACAACATTTCAGAAATGGGTTCATTGTGGAGGAGTTTATTTGCCTTTCATCTGTTGCTATGCAGTAAATCCTCCCTCATCTCACCATTTTCGTGGCTGTGTAAGGGGTTTGTATTTGCTGTACTTGACTTTCCACTCTAGCACATCTTTGCAGTGCTGGCACAGGCCATCATGAACCTTTGATTTGGCTTTCTGGTAGCATCAGAAGGGAAGAATACATATATATTCACACAAAAACACAAACAGCAATGCCATTCACAGCACAAAGGCTATATAAACTCGTAGACAACAAAACTAATATAAAACATAAGTCTGATTCTACACTGTTTAAGTTAGCACCCGCTTACCTGAACTTGTGAGCTTGCCCCATACTTGTCGTTTTTGAAGGCAGTTACATTCTGGTGTTTTTGGCCTCGCGATCGGGAAACATTTCCTTTTTGAGAACTCATTTTAAGTCTAAAATACACGTGATATATACACAGTGACAGTTTAAAACACCTAAATAAGAAACCGCGTGGCTTCACACGTTAAAGTGGCTATTGACGCAATGCGAAAATAGCGGAAGTAAATAGCAATTGGCTAATGCTTTTCAACTTCAAACGAAAGATTACAACGTCAGAAAACACAGCTCACGTTAAAAAATGTTGAGCTCTAATATTTAATACTTGGTAGCTCAACAAATGTATCATTATCTAGATTTACACATCAACGACCGTAAAATCATTAATCAACCTGTTATTGTGTTTTCGACATCCGTGTGCAGCGAGGACGCGTGTGATTGGTCGAGCATATCTATCCTTTAATCTGATTGGTCATTAGAACGTTCATAGTTGACGTTGACATCCGGCATTCCGCAAGAAAATCAGAAGAAAACCAGCTTTAGGCACGCGTTGGTCTGAGATGAGATCACCCGTACGAGACGGATTAGATTAGAAATTATGGTCCATTTGATAACGTCACGCTTATATTAACACAGCCATTCTTTGATCTCGTTGGATCATGAAACACTGACCACATGTTGACAAGATCGGACCAGAGGCAGCTTTTGAGGGACTCTTGATCTGGCTAAGTGGACTGAGTGATCGGTTAAAGGGAATCTCGTATTTGACTCATCTAATACAGTGACTTCACCAGATCAAAGCGTTTCTGTCTTCACCAACGTTTCCAGCATCGGGACCTTCTAGTACAGGTAGAGTAAGGTTTTAATTAGCTAATTAGCTGACCATGCTAATCAAATAGCTCGCTTCAGCCTTTCCAATTAAGATGTTACACTCCTTAGATAATAAAATTAAAATGTGAACTAAGCTTACTTCAGTTAGCAAACACTTTTGATTCAATTGAGGTTAGTGTCGTTCTCTGATACCTTCAAATCATCTCGTAGTAGCTATGATCATGCTATCAAATACTTAAATGCTTTATAGATACATCTATTATAACAAACAAGCCTCTAATATTTATTTGAATATTTATGTAAATATGTGGACCAAGTGTTTAATACTTTAGGAGGAAAAAAAATCTTTAGAAGGTTTTACTTTTTCTTTTTCTTTTCTTTTCTTTTCTTTTTTTTAGTGTGTGAAATAACCAGTTCTTTTTGATTTCCCCCATTCTGATCTTTAATAGAAAAAAATATTAACCTCAGCCAATCATTTTGGATGTCCTGTGTGATATGTAATATTGTGAGGATGCTTTTTAGCTTTTGCTTTCCCTTCAGTTTGATGAAGTCCAAAACACCCAAACAAGATGGTTTCTTGCTTAATGAAAGGGTGGGGATTTGATTATCATGGGTCAGATCTGGGCCACATTCACATTTTCACTCTGCTAGTTGAAAAACCTTGTTAAATGGTTCTTTTGGTACAACACTAATGTGATGTCACCTACTTCATATTAAGGTGAAGCGTTTTCCAGATAAATTTTTTGGGATATTAGGAAGCAGGGATGTGGGTTACTGATACGTTTTCCAGATTTGAAAAACCACTGGAAATTTCAAAGAAGTCTAGCCAAATTTTCTTCTCAGAAACCAGAAATTGAGGGTGATTTCAGCTGCCATGACTCAGAGATAAAGTGATCTGATCAATGATAGCACACACATCAAAGCTGTCCTAAGGGTGAAGTCTGAGAGTCATTATTAATGACATCAAATTAGCGGTAAGATAGAAACTATTGCCTGCACTGCAGAACTGGAGTGGATATTGAACATTTTTGTTAATGAAATCTGTTTAGTTTCACCCCATATACTGTTTCGATTGTATTTTGTATCCTAACAAAGTGCATATTTAAAATTTAGCTGTTTGAAAATAAAGGGACACACACAACCATTATATTGGACCACTAGATGTTACTGTCTAGTTCAATGGAGAATAACTAATAGGTCTGCGTGTTTACCCATCTTTAAGTAAACTATTATAATCTTCTTTGGGTAAATATTGTTTGCATATGGTGTGTCTGCTTAAGATGATAAAGGTGATGTGTAATTTTTTTTTGTGTGTTTAACTTCTTTCTCCTATCTCTTCTGACTATGCAGATTACTCTCTTTAAAAAATGTAGTTTGCCCAAAAATAAAAGTTTTTCATTTACTCCATTTACAGGCTGTATGATTTTCATAGTTCTGTGGAACACATTTAATGCTTTAGTTGTTAGTCCAAACAGTGAAAACCCGCAGGGTTCAAAACAACATTGGACCCCACTGACTTTCATTGTATGGACAACACTGCCATTTTTCAGAATATCTTCTTTTGTGTTTTGGTTTGTATTGTACTTTGTGTTTCCACCCCACTCATTTTCCAATCTGCTGTGTTCTTCTCAAGTGAAGGATGAATCACCTGTCTTTGAGTGAGCTCTGTTGCCTTTTCTGCTGTCCGCCATGCCCGAGCAGAATAGCTTCCAAGCTGGCCTTCCTTCCACCGGAGCCCACTTACACCCTGATGTGCGACGAGAGCTGCAGCCGTTGGACCCTCCACCTTTCTGAGCGTGCGGATTGGCAGTACTCTGCCCGGGAGAAGGACGCCATTGAGTGCTTCATGACCCGGACATCTAGAGGGAACCGAATCGCTTGTATGTTTGTGCGATGTTCGCCAAACGCTCGCTACACCTTGTTGTTTTCTCACGGTAACGCTGTAGACTTGGGTCAGATGAGTAGCTTCTACATCGGCCTAGGCTCCCGCATCAACTGTAATGTGTTCTCCTACGACTACTCGGGTTACGGGGCAAGCTCAGGGAAGCCTTCGGAGAAGAATTTGTATGCTGATGTGGATGCTGCATGGCACGCGCTACGAACAAGGTGAGTAGTTTCTGAAAGCTGCTATTATTATTATTATTATTATTATTATTATTATTTTGAGGCTGTTCTGACAGACTGTTTTTCTATTGTTGTCATCAGTAGTATTAATTAGGTTTGCTTTTTGTATTTTGTCTATTACATTACATTTTCCCAGTCTAAAGTAACACATTTCCTAAGAGTGACTCTGTTAAGTTTTTAGATTTGTTTAAATATTTATAAATATTACAACTCAAAATAATGGTGTTCTATTAATATTACAAAAAAAAAATTCTTTTCCCTGTGATGGTAAAGCTGAATTTTCAGCAGCCATTACTCCAATCTTCAGTGTCATATGATCCTGCAGAAATTGTAATGTGCTCAGTTAGTGCTCAAGAAACATTTCTTATCAACATTAAAACAGTTTTGCTGCTTTTTATGGAAACCCTGATACTTTTTTCAGGGTTCTTCAAGATAAATAGAAATTTTAAAAACACCAATTATTTTTTTTTTTTTTTTGTATTGTTTAAGACAGTGTGTAAAGTGAAATATAGTTCAGCTTTTAAAAACTTACGTTGAGACTCTGCATTCTCTTCCATTGCATATCGTCTAGCTATGTTTGAACTCAAGAAAGTGCTCATTTAGGGGTTAGTTCTCACAGAACACACTTTTATATTCCACTACTTAAATTTTTTTTTTTTTTTTTTTTAGTTATTTTTCTATGTAAACATGCTCTTCATGGACATGTTTGAGTGCTGCGCCACGTCTCGCTGCTTTTTCAATGGCTACGACTTTTGAACGAAGTTTGACTTTTAAAAATGCTTCTCGAGACTGTTTTTTTCCTTTCTCAGTTCTGCGTCTTAAGCACAATAATGTACTTTGTGCGAATAACGCTTAGAAACGTGTCAAGTAAACCTGAAACTATCTGAAGTATATGGCAAACCACCAAATAGTCGGTTTTAAAAAATGTATAGTTTCCACATCCCGTATACTAACCATCTGTTTTCCTATGGATCTGTAAAATAGACTATTCTGCTTCTAGTCTAGTCAGTGTTTCAGTTTGGTCTGCGGGCCAGGGTTCAAATGTTTTGTTTTCAGTGGTATGTTTTGTATGGTCTCTCGTATCTGTTGTCTTTGTCCTTGTGAATCCCAAGGGCTTGGGGGATGCGTTTAATATTGCCTCTACCTCTTAGACCCCCTCCCCCATCCAAATGTCCTGTGCATCTTTTAAATGCTTACGATGAAGATTGTGCCTCTCAGAATGTCAAGAGTCATGTTTTGATTCCGACTGCGGTTGTTTAGATTTTTGAAGTGTGCAGCAAAGGAAACTTTCATTTCCTCATAGTTAACAGAAGCATGCATATTCAAACTGAATTTTTATATATATATATATATATATATATATATATATATATATATATATATATATATTTTATTTATTTTTTTTCTTCTCCTCTCTCTCCAAAGGCAGCTGGGTAGCTATTTGACACTTTATCATGTGCCCCAAATTCCTATCTGTCTTTCTCTGTATTGTGTGTCTTTTGTGATTGTTGGTCATGAGAACTTAGTTTCGTTAATCTTGTGTACTTCAATGTAGCAAGATATTGCAGCATCCTTGTTCATGCAAGAGAGAGAAAAACGTACAAAGAGGCTTTGTGCTTGTAACCACATTAATGTTTTGGGTACGTTCGTG
The DNA here is from genome assembly GCA_021397915.2 of Tor tambroides. Taxonomy (NCBI): domain Eukaryota; kingdom Metazoa; phylum Chordata; class Actinopteri; order Cypriniformes; family Cyprinidae; genus Tor; species Tor tambroides. Next base: position 6,638 of record JAFVLL020008234.1, read on the forward strand.
AATCGGCCACGTGCCTGTGCTGCTGCTGCACTCGTATATGTGTGCGTGCGTGCATGTGGTGTCAGAAAGCACAGCTGATGCTCTTGAACACAGTCCACGCTGTTTGACAAGTCATCACAGAGGGTTGGGTTGTACCTCATGAAGCAGTCCCACGCTGTTCTGCTGGTCACTTTTAATGTTCCCACGCATTGCCATATCAAGCTGGATTATCTCACTCAAGCACATGATTCAGATTAACATGTAGATAAACCAGTCCGACTGCCACTCTGAAGAATTTACCCTTTTTTTTTTTTATATATATATATATATATATATATATATATATATATATATAACTGTTTTCACTTCTAATCCTTTGTGTGCTTCCGTATATGTTTGTGTAAGGTGTTCTGTGTCTTTTGAGAGAGGAGTAGGAGTAAGTAGGCCGGCCCGTCCAAAGCTTCTGTGGATCCTGCTGGGAATTATTATTATTTTTTCTTTATTCATGGAAACACATTTTTCGTCCTCTTCAAGAAAAGGCTTGATAGTCTGCCATTGTATGCAGTGCTTTCCCCACCATTTCTGGAGGATAATTGGCATTTTAATCTCATTCTCATTCTGTCAGAGATGGCCAGCATTGCCTGCCTTTTATTTTATTTTTTTTAAATTGTGCTCAAATAGAAAATTGCAGGATCTTGAGAATCCAGATTAGAGGGAGAAAAATGAAAAAACATGCTTTTATAGCTAACCTATGAAATATCTTCAGTCAAATATGAAACCATGTCTCCAGACCTCTTAATTGATACTCAGCAGTGGTATGAGAGGCTTTTTTTTTAAAAAAAAAAAAACATATTCAAATGAATGCTGTGAACTTAGTTTTGCTGCTGTATAGCATTTTTACAGGCACACATTTCTGTTTGATTTGTGTGAAGGCTTTGGGTTTTCATCTGCTCTTTAGGTTTTGGTGGATTAAACATCACTATAAGAGCATGCATAAAGAGCACCTGCCTTTAGATGTCTGTTGAATATATTTGCCTTGGAAATTCTCCATCTGATCTCAATAGACGAGAGTGCTTATCAGACCGTGCTGATTGACAAAATCAGCTTTTTTGCTCTTCCCTTTGTTGAGTGGCCAGCGACGTATGATTTGCAATCACAAAAACCAGCGCTTACGTCAGGTAGAAAGATCACAGTTTTGATTGTCCCATGTCCGTTAACTTTGAGTCCTGATCGCTCTGTCTGGGTCTATTTTATGATGATGTACGTTTATTCTGCTTGTGGCTATTTTATAAATAAATAGACATTAATTTGACTATTATGTGAGAAGAAACTCATAGATTAACACTATATAGAAACTGTACAGCAAGGTTGCCCAGTCCTGTTCCTGGAGATCTACCTTACTGCAAAGTTCAGGTCCTCCAACCCTGATGAAACACACCTCAACCAGCTTGTAAGATCTTCAGGAGCACTTGATAATTACACACAGGTGTGTTGGAGCAGGGCTGTAGGTAGATCCAGTAGGTAGATCTTGGAACAGGATTGGGCGTCTATCCCTACAGTATAGAAAATTAGTTGTTACAACTTTATAGGACATTATACAAAAATATTTGACTGAAACTTGGTGAATATTATTCTTAGTATTATTTAAAGGGTTAATTCACCCAAAAATGGAAATTCTGTCATTAATTACTCACCCTCACGTCATTCCAAACCCCTAAGACCTTCGTTCATCTTCGGGACACAAATTAAGATATTTTTGATGAAATCCGAGAGCTTTCTGACCTTTCATAAACAGCAAGGGTCCTACCTCATTCAAGGTCCAGAAAGGTACCAAGAACATCAACAAAATATTCCATGTGGCATCAGTGGTTCAACTGTAATTTTGTGAAGCTATGAGAATACTTTTTGGGTGCAAAAAATACAAACACTTTATTCAACAATTCTTCTCCCCTGAGTTACTGTCTTCCACCATTATCGAGAGTACCACACCGCATCTGTGTGGTGCTGCTGACTAGAACCGACATAGGTCGAAACAGATATTTTCTTTCATATTGTGATATACATATATGATATCTGACTATTGAAAAAGGAAAAAAATATTAGTGGACGTGGTTTTGTCTGTCGTTTGTTGAATGGATTTTGAGATTACACGCAAGCTTACAGTCAGTTGTGGAGGAGCTAAACGGTTGGAGAAGTCCGGCATATGTCTCCAGTCTGTCATTTTACTGGAAGATGAGGTACATGTCATTTTGATTCAAAGATTATGAAAAAAGATTATGAAGGAGGGAAAAAAAACAAAAAAAAAAACAACTTGTCACAATAAGATCTAAAACATGCATTTTTAAAAATTGATAAGATCCATTTTTATTTCATGCCAACTTCACAGAGGAAGTAAAAGTAAGCTATAATCTATTGCCATTATTTTAATATGGTACTATTAATATGGATCAGACTCAATAAGTGAAAACAATTAAATATTCAATACCATTACATTCAAGAAATTACTTTATTGGCTGATAACCAATATGATACCAATATATTGTAAACCCATGGTGATTTCCCAGTCAAGCTTCATGTTTTCGTAAGTCCACAGTCAGTGCAGTCCCTGCTACAGGCAGAATGCCTCACCAAACCACGCTTATCAAGATCAGGATGATTTGTACTGTTATGTAAGTGTAACACAGCCACACCTTTCTGTCTGCTCAGCCAGGTGAGTCAGTGTTGAAACATCAGGTGGGGCTGACGCGCACACACATACGTACAGATCTGTTAAGCATTTACAAGAAAAGCGGATGGCACAGGGAACTCCAGTGCAATGTTTTGGCACAGCCTGAATGACTTGACTTGGGCCAGGTTCATATGTAAGGAGTTGGTCCGGATACGACCATCTGTTATCACAGCTAGCCACTGCGGTAAGCTAGTTTGTGTGCATTTCCATATAGGCATTTGCAACCACACTTGGAAGTGTATGTAAACTTCTACCAAACAGAACCATCTGGTTTTGTCTTCAAAACATGGTGGTGACATGTATTGTCTTCCACATCCAAACGTCTGAGACCGTTCCGGTAGAAGGAAGAAGCAAAGGAAATGGCTTTTGTCTTCCTCTTCCAAAAGTGATGTTTGATGTCATAAAGGAAAGGCCACGGAAGCCAGCAGTAGCAGCTGTACTGAATGAGACCCCTGTGCCCCCCTTCCTCCTGAAGTGACATAATGACCATTGTGCTTATGAGTATTTTTGGACTGAGAGCTGAGAGCAGCTCACCCAAGAAGCCTGCGAGAATTCGCTGTCAGTCTTTTTCATGGAGCGCAGCTCCCTCTGAGAGGTGAGGGGGGAGGTGCCAGCTGCCAGTTCTCCAAGTCAAATATTGATCGGTTGCCTAGCAACTCATTCCCAGTGAGTCCTGGAAGGACAGGCCCGATTGCAGTCATTGCAACATTGTCTACCCAGGAAGTAAAAAAAAAAAAAAAAAAAAAAAAAAAAAAGACTTCCTGATGGTGTCACACCATAAGTTTTGTATCACTTTAGAGTTGCTGTCAGCCAGCTGCTTTTATTAATGTGTTAAAGGTGATCAGGTACATGTTAGTTTTCATCAGAACAGTTGTCATTTTATGATTTGTTGCCATGGGGATAAATAGTGTTGATTTTCTTTTCTTTATAGCCAACACATTGAAGTGGCCTTTGGTGAGGCCCTACCATCCCTTTCTAAAACTGTCTGAATGAAAAGTCATTCATTACAGTAGCGAACTTCTGATGAATGAGAATCATCAGACGACGAGATCCTAAACACGTGCCGTGCTCATCATAACTTATTTAGAGAAATAACACTGACAACATATGGTACAGACGTAAAGACATGAAGCTTTATTTCCAAGATGATGTATGGTAATATATTTAAATACAATATATAGCAATATTAACAGAGGCTTGTATTGTAATATTTAATGTATGTCCGATTCAATTTCTGAGACTAATACCTGATTTATGTTAATGTTTAATATTTCATGCATAATTATGCACAGAAAGAAATATATTTTTTGTTGGGTCAGTTACCTGTGTCGGCAAGTACACAGCTGACACACTCACCTAAACGATTTCAATATCGCTTTACTCTTAAAAAAAAAATAAATAAATAAAATAAACAAATAAAGGCTCCAGAAGGGTGTTTTTGCAGTGATGCCATAATCATTTTTGGTTCCCCAAAGAACCTTTCATTGAACAGCTCTAAATGAACCAGAACATTTAAAGTCTAAATAACCTTTTTCCACTATAAAGAACCTTTTCTTAGTTTGAAAGGTTCCATGGATGTTCAAGGTTCTTCATGGAACCATTGATGCCAATAAAGAACCTTTTATTTTTAAGAATGTATCCTGCCCAAAAAGACCATAAACATTGCAAATAACATCTGAAGTAACGATTAATTTACATACACATAACAAAAACTAATCCCATGTGACTAATATGCTTCAAATCAGGTGTTTTTTTTTTTTTTTTTTTTTACGTCAAGGTTTTGGCTGTCGTTCAATGTTGCTCTCTGCTGGTAGGGATTAGTAACATGGCAGCTCGAACACTTCTGGTGGTTTTACAGCCAGTTGGCAGTTTAGAACGCAATGAGCAATCCAGTCATCTCATAGATCAGTGGTCATTCCACAGACATTCCCCTTTTGAATCCTGAAGATGTACTTTAAAGGAAAAGTTAGGTCTTTTAAAATTTGGTCATCACTGACTCAGCGGTTCGTAATTATCATGCCTGACAAGCCCTGAGAAGAAAAAAAGTATCTTCTGAAGTCGTACAATAGGTTTGTGTGATTTAAAAGGTGTGTGTGTGTGTGTGTGTGTATACTTTAAATGTACCGAACTAAAAGTAAATTATATATTTAGTTCTCCTTTTAACACAATTTGTGTTATGGCTTCAGAAGGCTTAAAGAGTTAGTTCACCCGAAAATGAAAATTCTGTCATTAATTACGGGTTTGGAATAACATGAGGGTGAGTAAGACCTTCGTTCATCTTCAGAACACAATTTAAGATATTTCTGATGAAATCCGAGAGCTGTCTGATCCTTCAATAGACAGCAAGGGTACTACCACGATCAAGGCACAGAAACGTAGCAAGGACGTCGGTAAAACAGTCCATGTGACATCAGTGGTTCAACCTTTATTTTTATGAAGCTACAAGAATAATTATTTACTTATTTTTTTTTATGGGCACAGAAAACGAAAAATAACTTTATTCAACAATTCGTCTCCTCAACCGTTTTGGAGAGTATGTACGTGATATGATCTGAACATAAACAACGTAAGCGCGTGTTGCTGCTGACACAGAACACGTATGCATGTGCTTTGATCAGAACGTAAACATGTTCAAAGCGAGCGCATGTGTCGTGATACTCTCCAAAATGGTGCCCTAGTGTGACACGGAGGAGAGGAATTGTTGAATAAAGTCTCGTAGCTTTGTAAAATTATGGTTGAACCAATGCTGCCACATGGACTGTTTTACCGATGTCCTTTCTACGTTTCTGGACCTGGGAACATTTCAGTTGTGTTGCTGTCTATGGAGGGTCAGAAAGCTCTCAGATTTCATCAAAAATATCTTTGTGTTCCAAAGATGAACGAAGGTCTTACGGGTTTGGAACGACATGAGGGTGAGTAATTAATGGCAGAATTTTCATTTTTGTGTGAGCTATCCCTTTAATAAATAGTGCTGTACAACTTAAAATAAAAATAAATAATTTAAACTTGACATCTTGATCACTATGAACTGCCAGTGCGGTTCTTAAATTTGCCTCATTGGAAAATAACCGAATGTTAGAGTCTGTCACTTCTTTCTCCCAACCTTAAACATCCGTTCTGCCAGTCGCCAGAACACATTCCACCTTCTCTCACATGACCACATGGAGTAATGTAGACTCGTGTGTG